>JAOEGT010039631.1:0-23157 GCA_025447795.1 Speoplatyrhinus poulsoni | reverse complement strand
CTTTCATTTCTGCATCAAAGGCCTCCAACAACAACATCTGAAAGGTAAAATAATTTTTTTTTTAGGTTTTCCTATTTTTGGGTCTTACAGGGTTAACACATTTGTAAGGCCTTCTCTTGAGAAATGGACACAATTGAATGCTAATTACATTTGTATGTACATTATATTATAGATATTATATATATATTATATACGCTTAATACATATTTCCAGATGTTTGCCTTTAGGGTATATTTTATTTTTATGTTACAAAAGATATCTTGATACCATCGTTATTGTGGGTACATTTTTACATGCTATTTTTTCATTCTATTTTATATATTTACAGTGTCAATCCTTTATCGTTTTGCACATTCTGATTCTTCAATATACCTGGACCTAGAAGTCTTTGCTTGTGTCATCTATGATAGGATCTGGCAAATGTGTGATTTATCCAAATCCTTATATAGTATAGTCAAATGTTACACATGGTTATGAATACAACATTAATTCAACTTGGTATTCGCTGGACACACTCATATAACCGTGGGGGTTGGAGAGAGATTATTGTGTCTGCAAAGTGGAGGTGTAGGTGAGGAGAAGTTTTTTTTCTTCTTCTAATCTTTCTGCCACAGTTGATTTATCCTAATAATTAACTCCTTATCTGCAGACTGAAAAGACCTCAGCGCCAAATGAAGCATTTAAGTCAGTTCATTATACTGTAGGTGTCTGTTTGTGAATAACAAAATATTCCTCCATAAATACAGCTTCACGCAAGTCAATATTAAATTATTCTATAGATAGAAGGGCTGATTGTTGATCAGGTATTCTGTTTATATTATTCAATTGTATGTGACTAATGTAGACCATAAAATGCCAGTATACAGTACTGTAATAGGACAAAATAATGGTGAATGTTCATCGTTAGATCGTTAGCTACTGTATCTAGACCAAGGCAATAAAGCCCCCCCCACACACACACACACACACACACACACACACACACACACACACAGCCCCCCTCCTCCAAAAAAAAGGAAGCATTGTAAGGGATATATACAAGTGAAAGCGAGAAAGTGTATTGCTCCTCCACTATCAGATATTTCTATTTTCTGTCCCAGCAGTCTCTCAGTGGAGCAACATAGCAGGAGACTCTGTGACAAAGCAGGAGAGTCAATAGGCAGGTCCTCCTTTCTCTCTGCAAATACCAGCTCCATATCAACAAGGCTGTGGGGAAGCTCTATTGACTACAGTGCAACCTGGCTTGAATGAACAAACTGTATAGGCATTCACATAGAGCCAGACTAGAAGAATAGTTAGACAGCAGATTATGAGGACTCTATGCAGGCCATTCGTCTGTGTCAAATGGGGGCAAGCACATTTCCATTTTCTAAAACATCTGGCACAAAACTGAAAGTATTTGTGTTGGCGTCTTACCGATTTGATAAGGGACTTGTTCTAGTAGACAGTTTAGAGTTTCCAATGAATTGCTCTCTGAATACATCAATATATATTGCACAATATACAGTGTACAGTACAATGTATTGAGTAATACATTGTACTGTAGTATACAAATGTGCTTTAACTGTACTTTACAGTAATTCAGCCTGAGCACATTCTACACCAGTACAACATCAGTAATATAATGAAAAAAAAACACAAAGATGTGGTTTTGTGTGTTACAGTATGGGCTAATGAGACAAATCATGTGCAAGTGGCTATAGAAAAATATTTTTTGTGTGTGTGTGTGTGTACGTGTGTACATGGGTGCCTATCACCTTCCCAGGAATACCTGAAATCTGCAAGTTGAGTGACAACGTGGACAGCTGGCTGTAACTGCAAGGCTGGTTTGATTGACAGACTCTCAGGGTGTGTTGAGACATGTGCTTGTTATCCACTAACTGGGTCGTTATAAACCCCATACTGACACTACAGCCAGGACCACTTTGGGTTGAGCTCTACATGCCTCAACAAACTGAATGCAAACACTGACCTCAGTCCATGTGAAGTAGTATGTGCGTGTATGAGTGAGAAATAATGTACGTTTAATTTTCACCCTGTATTGTTGTCGCCGTGCAATGAAAACCCCATCTACACAGCCGAAGAGAGTGCTTACTGCAGAGAATTAGAGCAGCTAGCACAATGATTTTATCATAAACAATGGTGGTGGAGAGCCTTGTCACTGCGTCTGCTGTAGCCTAGGGGTACTGGAGCTTACACCAGACGCTGAACTGCCACGGAGCAGAAGCAGAGCGGAATCTGCTCCCATTCGGTGCCCTGTCCGTACATTAACAAGTTCACACCGTCTGACGCCATGGCATCTGGTCAGTATTCTCCGAACACTGTGCACAGCCTACAGAGAAGCACATTGGGGAATGTACGTAATATATGCTAACTGTTAAGTCAGCAAGAAATGAGTGGATAATATTTTGCAACATAACGCCTTCACAATCTGAATAAATCAGTCATGTACGGCTCATATCTGAAGCCTTTCAAACTATGAGAGATTTCTGTAGCGGCTGCATTAATTTTGACACTGTGACATTTGGTGCGAGAACATTCCAGTAGTTCCTGAAGTACTCTAATTACCCTGACTAGAGCTTAACCTGATAATAGAAATGAAAGGACACATAATGAAGACATCATTGGGTGGTGAAAGCTAGAAAGAAAAAATATAAATGGCCATCATGTATCAAACCTTCTTAGAATCCAGGTTTGTGCAACCCAGATTGTGACGTAGTAGAACAAAGGAACTTCTATTACTTGATGTTCTAAGGTGTCATGAGAATGATATATGTATTTAAATATAGCTATTTTCCCTACAGTGTGCAGAATGGTATGAGTCATGGAAGAGGGGTATAATTTGCTCCCAAAGCTCACGTAAAGTCATACACAGATCTTCTAAATTATTATATAGCAATATAAAGGCCAACTGTTCTGCATGAATATGCTCCGAAAACAAGAAAATGGAACAGAGCATTTGTTCTGAACCACAAGAAACACAGCCTATACCAAATGTAGAATATTACCATAAGATGAATAATGAGTATGGATATTCATAGGTAACATTCATCCGCAAATAATTTCCATGACATAATATGGTTATAATAAAACTCTCTTTCAAAGTAAACAGGTTCTGCAACTATACACACTCTCTGACCAGGCAGGACATTTATTTTGAAGGTACAGCAAGAATCAAATGTATACAATATTTATCGGCAAAATGAGCAATGCTAAGTGATACCACTGTATTATATTCAGGACCAAACTCCTGTTCCAGCAGTCAAGGAGGAGAGGAAGTCTCCCTGAAGCAGGAGTTGTGTCTCCCAGGGAGCTGTCAGTGTG
Source organism: Speoplatyrhinus poulsoni (assembly GCA_025447795.1). Taxonomy (NCBI): domain Eukaryota; kingdom Metazoa; phylum Chordata; class Actinopteri; order Percopsiformes; family Amblyopsidae; genus Speoplatyrhinus; species Speoplatyrhinus poulsoni. The sequence continues at coordinate 19,833 of JAOEGT010039631.1, read as the reverse complement.
AAGGGAGTAGGAGCCAGTGCCCCTCCCTGCTCGGCTAAAGACCAGTCTTGTTTCCTGACAGCTGATACAGAACCACAGACTGTATATAGAAATTGACTAATCCTTTGTGACGTCACCCATAGCTTTTCTCAAGTTCTCACAAGTTATTAAAAAATACACCTCCTGTATAGTTTTAATGATCAGGTTTAGAGACAAAACAAAACATTATTTTCAACCAGGCTGTAAACATGTTTATTTTGCAGTAAAGTTTGATATTTTAACATGGGCATCTATGTGGATTCACTCCCTTTCGCAGCCAGCCTCAAGTGGCAATTCAAGGAACTGCAGCTTTTGACACTTCTGCGTTGTATTCATTCCTCAGCACAGGGGGTTCCTGCTTGGGCAGGACCAGCGCCCTCCATGTTTTACTGTACATTACACTCACGCATGAGCCGACCTGCGTTGCAGAGAGACCCTGAAGCCTGGAGGTGTTTAACGTGCGTGGACATACAGCATATCCGTTGTCTGTATGTAGGATCCTCTCGGGTTTACAGACACAAAACACTTCTGACCGTGTGTGTGTGTGTGCGTGCGCACTCACTGATGTGTGTCCTCAAGAGCTCAACACTTGAACACCTCAGCATGTGTCCATCAAACCAGCCGTGTGTATCTTTATATTGTGTGTGAAGGTGTAGCTGATTCATGGAGGAGGACTGTGTCTATGAAGCACTGTGTTCCCATAGAACCACGCACAAAGACCAGGGGAATCTAATAATGCTGTACCACTGGATGAAGTAATAGACTTATCGATCCCACAGAGCACAGCAAACGGGTGCAGCACTGGGAAGTGGTCTGACTTCTATTCAACCACAGTAAATACGTTTGCTTCAAAACACAGGAGGAGATTTGTCATCCGCAACAAGACAGATACAGAGCATAAAAGACAACATAGGGGATCAGTGCACATCATGCTAATCTTGTGTGGCTGTTTATGTGGATTATGTGTGTGAATGCCACACATAAGAATATTGCATTTTGTGTGTGTATCAGATCACTTCAGTCCGATGCCAACAGGCCAATTAAGACCTAGGCTAATTAATTTGAGATTAATAGTTTGGCTGCTTAAGGCATTATGAAAATAAATATATATTTGCATAATGTGTTGATTGTAAACAAGAATGTATGGTTCAGTGTTCCAGTATTTAATGTATATTTCCATGTACAGTATCTTAAAGCAACACCAAAAATGAAAATGTATGTATAAATTACCTCCCTTTACAGCCTGTTAAGATATAGGACAGAGGTCAAACTTTCTTTCCAAAACAGAATATAGCTGAAATATTTTCCAGATAGAATGGACATAATTCCAAACATAAAAAGTAAGAGATGTAAAAGAAATGTAAACTAGAGGCATGGGAGTATAATACTTTTTTCTTGTAGCATTCTAGGCTGTAAGGGTCAGTAGGCCTAATTTACACACTAATTATAATTTTTTAAGTGAAGTATTCCTTAACACTAAAAGCCCCATGTAGACGACCCATATTGGCAAAGGACCTATAGTCATTATCGGCTGCATAATACCAACTCAGCTGAGCTCTGTGAGGTCTGAACAGCACTCAACACCTCAACAAACACTAATTGCCTTGGCACTGCTCCATATCCTCCAAAAAAACTATCTACTGAAGGAAACAGGGCAGTATGGCTGCTCGGTAACGTGGCCCAGCCAACAGTCACATGCACTGTTTAATAGTAATTACTCTGTGTGTGTGTGTGTGTGTGTGTGTGTGTGTGTGTGTGTGTGTGTGTGTGTTTGCGTGTGTGTGTGTGTGTGTGTGTGTGTGTGTGTGTCCACACATTTTTTGAAAGAAGCTGACCGAGAATCAGATGTGTGATATACAAACAGAAACAATGGAGAAAAATATAATTGGGTGTATCTCCAACACTGCGTGCACTTTGAGCTTTAATTTCAGCTTTCATCCTGCGTGCAAATTAATCTAATGAGAAGGCAGGGAAAATCCACTGAGGTAACACATGCCTATACCAAAGCATAAATGCATGCTCACACACACGGCATGCAGAATATAAACATTACCGTGAACATCAAACATGCCATCATGCCCAACGTCACGTCATGTCAGATAAAAGATTCCTTCTGCCTCACAGAGATCATCATTTTAAACGGTATATATGTATTACATTAATACTCACTTCATTTAAATTTACCATGCTATAAATATTGTTAAAATATCATTTTTTTTCAATCTCATTTTGGTTTGATAACGTAAAGGATAATTTTGAGCAACTGATGCACAATTAATTGAATTAATCTTTAATCTATGCAGAGGATCTTTATTCCAATTCACAAGAACATAAAACCATGGCAGACAGTACATTTGTTTGAGTGACATGATATGTACAATAATCGTCAGTAGCTACAGAGACCAAACCTACCAAAGTAACATTACAACAGTGACATCAGCAGTCACTAGAGCTGGTACTTCACATAAGCACATATCATTACATGGTACAATGAAAGGAAGGTTTTAAAGAGACTTTTCTCCCTTCTCCCTTCTCATCTCGGCACACATCCCTTTGATACCCTCCCTTATACACATCTAAGATGATAATCTTCAAAAGAACTGGACCCAGGCCATGCTATTGGATAACCCCCCTTCCCCCCAGCAATCCCAAAAGAGCCATAGGCCACAATGACAGCCAACTCTACCAGATGCAGGTAATTAAACTTTGTGATTCAAATTAAGGTTTAATAACTTTTTTTGACAACAGACAACATCATCTCAATTTAACATTATTGACACTGCTTGACTGGGTATACGGTATACTGCCATCAATATCACCTGCTTAGGTAGACTACCAAACTCAGCATAATACATTTAGTTAATTTGAAAAATATATAATTTATTAAGGCTAAATTCTAATAAATTCAGTCCTTTGTAAATAATACTTTTCTGTTGGTTTTAATGTCCAACTACATTTACATTACTGCCATTACTGTATTATATAATATTATTTTTCTGATAAAACCGTGCTGATCTACATTACAGTAAGATTTACTCTAGCCACACGTGGCTACCTCTGAACACATGAACAAAAGGCCTCTACATTAAAAGAAATGTGTTAAATAAAATAAGATGTCACTAAGGCTACTGAGAAACGGCCACGAAAGTGTGACGTATGTGGCAGCTCTCCACACAATAAGTATTTACATCGGGAAATCATGCTTTCTTATTCATAATTCACTTCACAATTCACAAACTATTTCTATGCGTTTCTGCACATCAATTATGTTCTTTGTCAAGGTCACATGCTGCTTGCACTTGGTGATGGACAGCTGAACAGAGCGAGGCTGGAAATGTTTTCTACAGAGACCCAAGGCAACAATGGTTAACTGACAAAATAGACCCTAGGTCTCTGTGTAACAGGTCAATAAAGCCTGTCTCCCACCTGCCCTTCCATGGCAACACATAGAAATAGACTGAGACCTATTGACTGTCTTGGCTTCTCTCCATTCAGTCTAAAGGACAACTGTGGCACAGCAGGTACTGCTGTCACGATCCACTGGAGAAATTGTATTGACCTTGGAAAGAAAAGGAGACAAAGATTCAGGGCCTATTTGTTGAACTCTTGTTCTATATTGATCAATACAGTTTCTGTGAAAACCCCCACACAAGCACAAAGCTTAATAACCTTCTCTGGTGACCAGCGTAGACCAGCTGTTGGCTCCAGATTTAGCATGACTCTATGTAGGGTGCAAGAGTTCAATCTCTGGAGAATTCAACATCCACACACTGTATATACTGATAACCAGCTGCTTTGATGGGTTAATAAAGGCAATATTAATTAGGACATGTAAAAAAGAGACTGCAATGGTTAATAAGGGCCAGAAGGATTGAGACAACGTTGGGGTTGATGAAAACCTAAGGTAAATATTTTATGAAACAATAAAAACCAAACATACATTTTAGCTGGAAGCAGCCGTCGTCGGGCCTAGCTTTAGGAAAGGATGGCAAGGGCAGGGTGGCCTCCAACACATTCAGGGCAACCATAGTACCAACCCTCACACTTAAATTCATGGCTCGACTGTAGCCAAAACATTCAAATATCACAATTATTTTAGCCACTTAAGCATGGTGTGTAGATGAAGAGTCCACACTCTGAACTAAGGTCGTCTGTCAAGTATCAAGTATCAAGTCAATCAGATGTGGCGTGTCAAAGATATAGCATCACTTCCTGATTGGCGGTGTTGATGGCACCATATAAGCAGGGTTCATGGAATGCCTCACCCACCAAACTTTTAGAGGGTCAAAGGAACATAACATCTTGTCAACCAGTAGAAGCATCCCAGAAATACAGGTCAAAATGTACATGTTATTGTTATTGCGCCTCATAGTGGGCACATCGATTTGTGAAATTCAAACATTCCTGTCCTAGTATAACAGTAATTCTAAATATGCCACACCCATTCATTTCATTGGTCGGTTGTAGCCAAACAACCTGGTCTTTCAAACTTATTTAAGCAACTTTTGATGAGAATGATCTGTAGATGATCCAGGGTGAAGATTGGATCAATACATTTACATTTACATGACATGGTTACGAGACTCTATGTGACAGTAAAGTACTATAACAAGATTTTTCATATGTTGAAATGAATGCCAAGATGAATCATGCTATGCTAGATGTGTCTGTATGCTAATGGTAATGATATTACAGGTAGATTTGAGGTCGGATGGTGGGCTGGCTGGCCTTTTTTTATTTTCAAACACATTTCTTATTCCATCAAGGTGATACATTTCAATTGGTAGGCTTGTGTGAATGTGAATAAACATGAGGGAGTGTGCGTTTGAATATGTATGTGTTCAGGCTTAGTGTCAGATTACGCTTCTGTCACAACATCTGACCTAAAGTATTCATTTCCAGAAGTCACAAATAAAACAAGAAGCACAGTAAGATGCTGGACTAATTATCCAACAGTCACACTAAACATGGATGGTTTTTGTTTACTATAGAGATCATCACTGATGCGAATCAATACAAATCTTGAAGCATTGCCAACAATCTGACACGTTAAAGATAGAGTACTATTTTTAATGCAATATGATAAGATTCACCCCGATTGAGAGGCACTGTGATTCGACTCGATTTGATTAAACACAATGTTATTCACCGTGATGTGATGCAAAATAAGATGCTGCTACAGTATGCAATTAAATATTCTATTCAAAGAATAGTATGATTCTTAAGGAGACTACAACTAACTTCACATATATTTTCTCTAGTACTCAAATCGGTGTTATTACCAAGTTCATTATGAAACAGTGAGCCTTTCCCCATAAACAACATCAACACAGCGTATAAGCAGTATTACCTGCATGTACTGTAAAATATCATGTCAATATACAATAGCAAGTTTGACTTGTCATTGTCATTGTGCCAATATTACAGTGGTGATTTCCATAGAACTAGATAACACTGACTAGAAAACACTGATGAACGTGTCAGGATAAATAGCAGCAATTGGTGCTTTGCGTCAAGATATATGCTATGCTATTACCTAGCATTTTCAACTACTTTGACATATGTATTCTGCAATAGGGTTATCATACATGTTTTAATTGTTTTTATTGTGTTTGTTTTAGCAGACTTACTATATGTTAGTAGCATTTTAACATGTTTCCACTTAAAACATTTCCCCTCGCCATAAAACATCTTTCTACGCTTTTGTATTTGAATCAGTCAGTCAGATTCAGTCAATAGAGACATGTCTCCTATACAAAACAGTGACTCTGGGCTTTACTAGGGAGTGAGTTGCCAAGTATCTGCCATAGAGGACAGTTTACTGGTCTGTCTTGTAGAAATGCTACCTACTGCGCCACGCAGTGACATACAGTATGTGTCCAGAGGTACAATAACTCACAATAAGCACACGCACACACACACACACACATATCCAGAGTGCCTGGAAGATCTCCAAAAAGAATTCCCCACGCATACACTGCTACACTGACAGGTTAACTGTGGAGCAGATGGTGACACACACATGCATGTGCACTTAGTTTTGGCTTATTTTTGCTTCACTGAATTGTCACATCTCACATATCAGTCAGTAGACCTGAAACGTTTAGATAAATGGCTAATTAACACTTAGTTCTAGTCAAGTAACATGATTGGACAAGAGGTACCCCATGAGATTAACAGAACAGGCACATTTTATAACAGTATCACTCTGGTTTAATGGTGTGTTATGAAACATTTGATAACATATAATTCCATTACTTTTATAAGCCTCACAACTAGGGGTCAGCACTGGACTATTAGTACTGTGAATGAACGCAATAATAAAGTGAAGGGAGATATCAGAGATGTGTGGCAGCCATGACTGTAGTAGGCTGGCTCCGCCCGACTACTGCTCTCAACTACATTTCCACTGAGAATATAGCCTGGAGACCTTGTTCGCTTTAGTGTTCGCTCAGCCACTCTGGATAGTGGACCATTTGGCAACAGTGGAGATAAATGCAATGACGTTGAAGTTAAACAATTGTTTCGAAATGATGGTACAGTAGCGTTATGTGAATTGATGCAAAGATTGACCAGAGGTCTACGCCCATAATATGCAAAGACCAAAAACAATCCCTAATGGACCGTGTCATGACTCAAAGTGACTTTTGAGTCTAGTTACACCAGGCTATAACTTGAAGAATAAGACATTTTTTAATAGAATTTTTTGTATTTCTCAGACAAAGGTTACAGTGCTTAATATTTATAGATATATACAAAATAAATAAAGCCAGTAATAAAACATAATCAGGAAACTGGATAATCACAGTAAATAATAACAGGATAACGTACAGTATCAGTACCATGGCCCCTGTATTTACAAAATGTTAAATTAAGTTTTATCATAATTATAAAAATTCCCATTTCAGATATGTCAGATAACTAATATTATTATTAGTAGTATGTAATAAAAATATTATTATACTGAATGCTTGACAATATAAAAAATGTGGTGAGGTTTTAGGAGTCAAGAAGAAATGTTTACTTCAAAATCAACACTGACAGAAAGATAACAATTTAAGTGTAATTATGCACACTTCCTGTCCTATAAATGCATTAGAGATTATATCTTCCTGGCAACTGCATGATCTCAAACTTCCAGGCTCAAGGCTTCAATACATGGAAAGGGTTCTAGAGATGAACTCTGAATCTTTTATGCACAACTTCCACAGCAGGAATTAATGTTAGTATAAAATATATAGTATATACAGTAGTATAAAGTATGAATAACTATAACTGTCAGTATTTCTCCCCTTCTCTCCTAGCTGCGAACAGAAAGCTTCATGTGGTGGTTTTGTTGCCCATGCATTATTAATCTCAATCTGCTGAAGGTCAGACTCCACAGGTCTCTAAATGTTTGGACTACAGGTGGATGCAGTGTGGGACACCGACATATGGACAGCGAACTGAAGTCTAAATAATAAATGGTTCTGACTCTTGACTCAGAGCATAGAGTAAGCAGGGAACACAAATGACACGTGGCTGAAGATGACACCAGGAACAGATGAAGCAGAAGCTTCTAGATGTTAATGCCGTCCACTAATCAAGACGCCCATATGGACACCACAGCTGACAAAGCATTTGCACTACTTTCAAAAGACGGACCATGATTAGGATGCGTGTTAACATACTGTAAATTATAGAAGCAATGCAAATCAATGCATACTGCATTATTCCCCATGTTTATCAGCAAGTAGGTGCCTGAGGCAGACTTCACAGGTTCCCTCTGCAGGTTGTCCATCTCCAGGTTTCACCTCTGTATTTCAAGATACATTTGATGGAACTGGTGCATTATGGGTGAATTATAGATGTTTCAGCTGTAATGTATAAATAGCATGTGCCATCACATTTCAGAATACCTGGATGCTTAAAATGCTTACTTCTTTAGAGCAAATTTAGAGCAAAGTATGCTCCAGATGTACCACTGGCAGCCTATTCTCCCACAATGCACGATGATCAAATAAAAAAAGGTTGGAACAGCATTTTTAATATGCTGCCGGGAGTTAATGGACAGTTCATAGGTTGAATCTGCGCTTGCTTTATAATGTAATAATCTTGCAGCACCTCTAGGAGTGTCCTTGATACATTCCGACTTCAGAGATTTGGCGATAAAAATTAAGATTGGGTAAAATGCAGTATAAGATATTCAGTTGATTAAGATCAGGTGAAATAGAGATGTTGTCATGATATGCCTTTTCTCCTCCATTCATTGACCGCCCCAGTTCATAATCGTCCTCTGTAGAAAGCAGAAACCTCCTTTTAGAGGCCTTCTAAATGAGACACAGCTTATGGTAAAGAGCTGTGGGCTAACATTTGGCATACACTGACACAGTGAATTCAGTAAACATCAAATATCCCTCTCTCCCCCTGAGACTTGGCAGATGTGAGATGTTAAACCATCCCAACACACACACTGAAAACAATTTCTCATGACAGCAGCTGGCAGCATCGCTTTCCCTCCCTCTCCCAGGGGCGAGGGAGCATCACTTCAGCCTGGAAGCCTTTGTCCAGCCAGCGGGTGATACAACACATCCATCTAGTACAGCTAAATGTTGAAAAAATACTATGGGGCCAAGGCATATCTACCCCAACCGCTGTCAAAACCGCCCATCTCCGGCCCACACAGGAGAGGTTAAGCTGGGCATACACAGCAAGGCCAAATAAACCTGGTAGTTTCTGTACGTGACAGTAAACTCGGCACAGTACTCAAGTTCATCACAACACTCTATTCTCATTTCTATCATAAGTGACTCGTGACCACAGGCCATGCCACACACTGGACGCATATTTAATGAAATGTATCGATCATGGACAGTGCATGTGGTGCCATGAGGCAAGCGCACAACCTCATGTTGTCCAAAGCAAAATGTGTTCGCTATTATCATGCTCTGCAGTACCGTATAGTAATATACTGTCAATTAATTTTGTATCCTACAATGAATGTCATAATAGTGTTTAGTTTCAGTTTGATTCACCTTAGTTAGTGGCTGAGACATGAACAATGTTGGGTGTTTCATATGATGTGAAAATGTTGTGCTTGTTGAGGCCTGGTGACCTGGTGGTGGTCAGAGAGATAGTTTAGCCAGGTTACAATGTGCAATAAGTATGACGATGATAATACATCTGTATTCTAACCAGCAAAGACTCTTGGAGTCATTTCTCTTTCACAGTAGAAGCTAAACTGGGATAATAGCCCACGCTTAACCAACATATATTCTTAGGTTATATTATTTAATCTTAGTTTGTATATTTTTGGGTTGGCAATATTGTCAGAGTTCAACACCCATTTGAAGAAAATGCAAATAGTTTTCAAATATAAAGATTTTTATACAAATTCAAATTAGTTCTTCCAAATCAGTTTTTCATTGGTCCTTGATGGGAAAAAAAACATGGCTTCAGAGCATGAGATATCAGAGAAGATTAAAATATTCTAGAAGGTAGAACAGAACCAAAGTCTGTGCTCTCCAAGCCCACACAACTCTTGACTCTCATTAGTCAGGGACACGCTAGCAGAATGTGGATATTTCTTGCTCGGTAGATTCAAATATACATGAAGCCGTGTGTGAAGCAGAGAGCAGAGAAGAGGAAAGGTTGCAGATATGAGGTGCAGGGTGTGACAGAATGATTAGAATAATATTTAAAGGTGATAGATGATTGAGGAGGGTGATTTAATATCAGCACCTCACACACTGACTAAATAGACTGGATTAATAAACTAAATACAGTATGCTGGACCTCTCAAACGTCATCTAAGGTTTGGTCAGCTGTGGCTAAAAGTGTCAATGAACTCTTGTTAAACCCTTGACATCATTTGCACAGTCAACGTAATATTAGTCCAAGCAGCATTTTGAGGGAGCCCCCACGAGATGGTGCAGAGTTCAGTGCACTAAGCTTTACCAGACGGTTATTTAATTTACTTTATCAGTAATTTCCTAATTGCAATTTTATACAATATATACACGCTCTTATAAAATTACACACTGTACTGTATTATAGAAGGTTTATGCCATATTGCCCACAACCATTAAATCCACACACACTTAAATGAAATGGTCAGTATGCAAACTAAATATATTCATACATTTCACAAAAAGCAGATGGTGACACAGAAACTCATACCTCAAGAGAGCAGCCGCCCAACTATGTAAAACTACTAGTAAAGTTCAAAATCAGAAAGAACATTGTTAACCACGTTGAATTAAAACCACCTCTATTTTTAGAATTGGACCAGACACAAATGATATGGCGAGACACTGCAATGCTGAATCAATCAACTGAGGAAAGACGTTCAGCACCAGGGACAGCTCCCATTCTCCCAGCATAAACTACAGGCCTACACCATTTACTCCATTAATGGAAATATTTGACTATTCATTTGTATGTTCTCATTTCACTTTAGCTAAATCTGTCTGAATTGAAACACAATGCACTGCAGGCGATCACTCTTGGTTTGTTGTCTGGAAAAAGACCAATTAAAACACTGTATGGACTCTTTGCAACATGTGATAAATGATTGAGCGCATACTCAAAGAGAGGACAGATGTAACAGTCAGTGGAATCTGCTACATTCTGTTATTCATTCACATCAGGTTCTGCCTGCTTCCCGAGGAGAAGTGTGTGTTAGTGTGCGTGTGCATGTGTGTGACATCGAAACAATTGGTTTGTATTGGTGACCACAAAGTAGCCCCCAAGCAATGCACTCAACGTAATTACTTTGGTAAATATCCAGCTAAAGAGATTAATAAATCTATGGCATGCAGCGCTAGGTAAGCTATCCTGGAAAAAACAGGAATCATTAGGGTGTAGCTGAGAATAGCCTGCAGCTTAGATGACTAAAATACATCATGGCTTATGACATATTATCATCAACATCACAAACCTGAAGCAAAAAACTATTTGACATGAAATTACAAATGAGCTCAGATAATCACTATACACGAGGACCAAATTTTTGTATAATTTTGCAGCAAAAAAATAGATTAATTGAAAATACAGACATTTAGCATACATTTAATGGATGCGAATGTACAAGAACAGTGCTGCAACACTAGATTCTGACATAATGTATTTTAAAACTGAGCACATAATAAAATTCAAACCATTTGTAGTATGAACTAAGATCAATAGTCTGCTAGATCATGGATCAGTTTATTGCTAAATATCAACGCCAACTCCTTCTATGTGTTCTGTTGCCCATCTCACAATGGTAATAAGAACACAGATGAACAATGAACAGCATGTAAACAATCAAACATGCACTTGTATTTATGCCTGTGACATTTACAATAGAACTATGCCATATAGTCATTAGTTCAATTAATAACAATGAATTACATCCACGGGGTTCTAACTGGCAGACCGCTCTTGTCCATTTATAATATATATCTACTGAAATGTAATATGACAGCAAGTGCTGTCTCAGTAGCTGTATTTACATATAGCCTAATATTCACATTGCTTTGTGAACTGATGAACGGATTTACAACTACAGGTCACTGTAGCTCCAATTCCCTTTTTCATGTACATCACAATTTTTTGTCCAGACTTTTGCTGCAATCCATTGCAGGTCGGAAGTCGATATTTCCGAGTCTGTATTAGGGATGTCACCGATACGATACTGAGATCAGAAATCGGTCCGATACTGACTTAAATAGCTGGATCAGTATCGGTGACAATTGGACAGTTGTAACTGATACATGTGGCTAATCCAATTAAATAAATGTACATCCGTATATCTACTGTCAAGCATCAGCCAAGTCTAACCTACACAGGCCACACTATCAGCAGCATGTTTCTAAAATGCATCTTAGTCCTAAAATAGAAATTGGCTATCATTTACTTTGCAACTAACTTAAAACTTAATCTAACACTGGAATCGGATCGGTACTCGGTATCGGCCGATACCCAAAGTGCCGGGACTGAAAAAACTGGATCGTGCCATCCCATGTATTACAGACTTCCAATCTAAATGTGCCCCAATGCCCATAGCAAACTGATGTTTAAGTCTCAAAAAGTTACCAATCATCTATCGAGGTCAAATAGCTATCAATTGTGGCTATTTGACCACAACACCATTAGTGAAGGGAAACGCTAACACTAATGTATCTGATTTAACAGATTATCACACTGAAAAAGATGGAAGGAGTAGGCTATAGACTACTTCATGCTTGCAAATATATTTCACAACACAAACGCTATATAAAGTAAGAATATTGAAAATGTTTTTGCTTATTGCCAACTGTCTGCTCACATGCCGCCACATTGCTATGACATTATGTGTGTTTATATTGGCCAACTCCGGCTTGAGAAATCTTGCCAAAATCTTGAGGAAAGTTTCCGACCTGGAATTCCGACTTCAATGAGCGTTCCATTGCATTTTTCCATGTCGGAGTTCGTTTTGTTTGAGTTCCAAGTACACTGGATTGCACCATTTGTACAGTAGCTAACCTTAAAATGTATGGTCAGTCATTCTTGCTAACGTAGAGCTCAAATGAAAACAGTATCGCTCCGCAGTCCTCCCGGCGGCGCCTCACGTGGAAATGCATTGTGAAGTAAAGCGTAGTTCTACGGCTTTGTTGAAGTGGTGTTCGCCACTTTGTTTATGTTCAAATTAACGGAGCCAGGGCTGTGTAGAAGTATAAGATTATTTTTTCAACACAGAGAATGGTAAAATAGCTAAATACGAGGAGATATGTATCCTATGTCTATATGGTACATTTTCCCTCTTGCTCTGCCCTCTGCCTACTCATGGGAGACAGGTGATTGGATGATTCCCTATACCTGTTCACAATCCCCACTGAGTCTCCTGAACCTCTCTCTCTCTCTCTCTCTCTCCCCCCCCATACAGATGTTAGACCAAGCCCACACCTCCACACTCGTATGAAAGAGAAAAGACATGTATACATTACCAAGTGGTGAATCTCACCAGGCTTTTGTTAAACTAACTACAACTTTAATGTCATTATGTTTTGTATGCATGTTTTGTTCCTGCTCCCTTCTGAAAACTATTATCTGATAGTGCTAGCTGCAAAGTATACAGAGCCAAAAATAAATCCTAACTCGTTTGATCATACTATCAAAGAATCTACTCTCTTATCTAATTTTCTATTGAAGAAGCTTCTACCACCACTGAGCGAATCAAGGCTTGAACCATGTGAATTCTGGCAAAGTAAAGCTATGCTCAATAGAGATTCCTGACACATTGTTTTCTTCTGGAAGCAAAAGTTTAAAAATAAACAGACAAGCAGTTTTTTCATTAGGATTATTTTCATGTATAAATCAAGAATGCAGTCATGACACTTCGCTACATTCAAATGTAATATTGCAGATACAATGACAAAGCAATATGGCTGAATCACCTTCTCAGCGAAACCATTGTGCTATTCATTTACTTTTGTATGGTCGTCATGACTGTGCAGTTCTCTGTGTGTAAGGGGTGGAACTGTGTTCATATACATTGCTTTACAGTCACACTCATGTATTTTCCCTGAGGCCATTTTAAATGATAATCAATAGGACCCAGTGACCAACATATTGAACACTTTATGGCTGTAATACAGCCAGTTCTGTATTTGTAGTATCTCAGGACTGTGGCATTGAGAAACCTGAGACACCAACGCTATGCTCTCGACTAGAGATACATTTGTTACTTTGATAGCCAAAAGAGGGTGCACACTATATTTGCAAACTTTTTCTAATACTGACTTTACAAACATGGTCATGCCACAATCATGTTTACATGTAATTGAGCAGTTATTTGTCTTGTTATGATGTGAATGATGCTGTTAAATGTCAGTGTATGATGTGGTTTGGCTCTTGGTTTTATCCATAAAGAGGTAAAACAGATTAATTTTTTTTCCTTTAAAAAGAGCATTATTGCAGAAAATGAAAACATTGATGTCTCTCGCACATATTAAAAATATCCCTTTTCTTTGTTGACAATCATTTGTATTTCACAACATTCTGTGTCGTGGATATACCATAGAAGTAACATTAAATCCTACAGTGCACCAACTATGTTACTCCATAGCTGATTCATGGATAATTCATAAAAGAGCAAAATCTTATTTCATGACATATTTTCATGCATTCTTTATTAATAAACAATATGCAGGAGTTTCATGTGTACATACATAGCCTGGGAGCACATACATAAAACAACAGGGTTATTGTATCAAGCCTCAAGACTTTCTTGTGCTGGCAATGTGGTTATGCATGTGTTGGTTATGATCTCTACATATTGTATTTGTTACCTAGTTCATCTCCAGCAAAAGGAATACAGGCATACTGTTACGTCATTACTAAAATATGATCAACACAGTCATAAGAAAATTATTTGAGGCAGTAATATATGTATGCTTTTCCATATATTAATGTGTTAATGTGTGTATACAATTTACTTAAGTTATGAATACAATTCATTACTTTAATCAAAGTGAAACTGTAATCAAAAACAATATACCTTAAATATAACAGTTTATATTGTAGTTATCCAGCTGTTAAGAACATTTATAGCCATAAATACAACAATAAACAATGCATCATAGCTGTGCTACAGACCTTCAGGCATTCAGAGTAAACACATAATTACATTCACCAAAAAACAAATGTACTTTTTGATTGTCTAATTCTTTAGAACGCCTAAAGGCTCTCTCACAACTAAACAAGGACACAGTGGTCAAATCATTCCATTAGTGTTGTGGGACTCTGATTAATTACAGGAAGCCATGACAAGAGTTCTCCTAATTAAATCCATGAAACCAGTCAGTGGAACAATGTTGGATTCCCTGATGGACAAACATATTGAGCGTTCTCTGGTGGAAAACAGATTACATATATATATACACTGAACAAAATTATAAACACAACACTTTTGTTTTTGAAGATGCTGGATGTGGAGGTCCTGGGCTGATGTGGTTACACGTGGTCTGGGGTTGTGAGGCCAGTTGGATGTACTGCCGAATTCTTTGAAACGCCTTTGGAGACCGCTTATGGTAGAGAAATTAACATTCAATTAATGGGCAACAGCTCTGGTGGACATTCCTGCAGTCAGCATGTCAATTGCACGCTCCCTCAAAACTTGCGACATCTGTGGCATTGTGCTGTGTGATGGAATTGCAAATTTTCGAGTGGTCTTTTTTGTGGCCAGCCTAAGGCACACCTGTGCAATGCTCATGCTGTCTGATCTGCATCTTGATGTGCCACACCTGTGAGGTGGATGGATTATCTCACTAATTGTGCTCACTAATTAGCCTCGCGAGACCATCCTGATCTCATGAGATTCAGTTTAATGTCGCCGTGAGAATCAGTCTGGAAAGCTTCGGAATCATTTTTAATATGTCCGAGTACACTGAACTTTCTATTCAGTGTTGTGTTTATAGCTATACGGGTGCGGTTTAGGTGTGCCGAACACGGTGACAGTGAAAACGACCAGATGGTTCATCCAATCAACTGCCAAGTATTTTTTTTAAAAGTACAGCCATTCACAAACACTTTCAATGTACGGCTCCCCAGATTAACTTGTGACAACAATTACTCTGGCATGTCAGGTTACTCACTAACACAGATTTAGACAGATTTATGAACAATATTTGAGAGAAATAGGCCTTTTGTGTACATATAGAAAGTATTAGATCTTTGAGTTCAGCTCATAATGAGATCAGAATAATCAGAATAAGATGAGGGGAATAAGACCCTATTTAACAATTTGTATTGAATCTTTCATTAATAATCTTTATGATCTTATGATACCAACTAATTGAATACCCATCCACAGTAGAACCACATACAGTATCTCTTGATTCTGCTGCCTTGAGGACATGACCAACACAGGATGTCAGCACTCAACAGGCTTAGTATTGAAATGTGTAAAAAACCTACACACTATGAAAGAAAAAACTGTCCTAAATTGTGCGATAATTGTTTTGAGAAATTGTTTTGTGAAAGTCGGCATTAATGTCATCTTACAGGGTTCAGCTGTGCATAAGGTTCTGTTGTACAGTCCAGTGGATGTGCTATAAAATGCAGGATAAAAGTGGATACGGTTCATAAATAGACGCCTCTCTGCATTAGAGCTTGAAGATACATTGAGGAAGAAGGTTCTGGAAGATAATGTAATAATAGAAATACTGAAGGTGCATTTCACATAATAAAAATCACTATGGTGATGATATGAAAATGTGCATCGTACAAATAGAGATCGGAACCGCGTGTGGACCACGGTTCTGCAGCACCTGTTGCCGGTGCAGCCTGTTGAGCTCTTGCTACTGTAACTAAACACATTTTTCATCTCACAGTTAACAATAGAACCAATGAGCATTTCTATGACGTTTCTATATAATTATTAAAACACAACACCAAGCCACGCTTATTTGAGAGGATAAGTAGCCGTTAGCGAACATGATGCATTCTAGTAAGCGCAGTAAAACAGTGTTGCATAAAGCATAACTTCAGCTTGATAGGAACAGGGGAATAGAACATTGCAGAATGTACAATGCAAACTATTGTAATGTGTTTCTCATGCAAGTACAGAACAGCCCAATTTATTAAATGGAAAGTGTCCACTAGAATAAATTATGAAAACTCTATCCGCATTTATTTCAAAGGTAACCATAGGGGGCAGTACAGGTTAGTAAGTACTGTATATTAAAAGAACAGAGTAGGTGACCATAACGACATGGATCATTAGAAGGGTACTCAACAGATTACATTGGCATTGGTTTTGCAAGGCAAGCAAGCGGGTATGTTTGGTGCAGTGCTGGCCATAAAATGTGTTCTATCAGGGTTATAATAGGAGTCATTTAAATCACACATTGCACAATTACAAACAATAACAACATGCAAAGATGAACAATTTCAATGTGTGACAAACAGCACAACCATGCAACTGAAGAACAACAAGTGAATTTCAACAGAAACCCACAAAAAACAGAGCTGTGAATAGAGAAGTCACACGGTTTTCATTTTGACACTGACATATTGGCATATAATTATATGAAGCGTATCATATGCCACAACAATGGCACAGTGGCCCAAAAACAACAAAAATTATTAGAGCATCTCATATTGCCACACATGCCCTGGATGTGTGCAATGGCCCAGGGATCGATGTCGGCGGTCGTGTCCCTCCGCCGTCTGGAGCTTCTTGTTTTTTTCCTTGTGGATTGGCCCTGCTTCGTCTCCGCTGAGGTGCGGACTGTAGCTGAGCTGCTGCTGTTCCATTTGGGGCCCTGTGGCGCGCCCCTCCCCCAGCTCTGTTTGTCCATCCGGTGGGCTGGGGTTCTTCATCATCCGGAGTCTACCCTGGGTCTGTCTCTCCTCGGTGCGTCGCCCCTCGTCTGACCTTCCATGGACGTGGCCTGTTTTGCCGGGTTCCTGTTTGCTGTTCCGATTGACGTGTGCTCCCTCTCTGTCAATTCGACCCTACCCTTTCACGAGTTTATCACAACAATCTCACCTTGCTTTGTTGCACCACTAGACGAGAGTGCGGGGTTGGACAAGCTGATGGCTGAAAGCCAAATCTGTTAATGTATCTATGCCTTGGCTTACACTACATTTGAATGCCTTGCTTTTAATTTACAGTACATTCCCTGGCTCTCAACCTCTGATAGTTTTATATAACTATATTCCCCTTCCAATATTACTGACCTCCCCATATTTGACCACAAACAAATACATTTTTATTTGAAATCTCTGCTCAGGCTCCTTTACTTTACTCTTCACACTTTATTTTGTCTCTTGTATGTGTAATATGTATGCTCCTGTTTTAATCAAATGTATCTATATTATTTGTCTTTGTATTTGTAATGTAAGATGTCCTTCAGTGTCTTGAAAAGCGTCCTTAAATAAAATGTATTATTATTATTATAATCAGATTCAAAGACATTTTGGGAGGCTGGTTGTCACACTTCCAACCAGCCTGGTAAATCAACAGAGAATCTGAATCCACATGTCAGTAAAATACAAAACAGAAAAGCGAGAAAAGTCTAATTGTCCAAATGCATTCTATTATTAATGGCTCACGGTGTTTTCAGATTTGTTTCAGCTTTTCAACAGAAAGGAATAGATTTAAATGCATGCTATGCATGCATGGTGCGACTCTCCCTGAGGTATCAGGCCTATAAATAATTCATGCTATATATTATAGTACAGTTAGCCTGGTGAGACCATCCTGATTTTGCTATCTGATTTGGTCCATTCTACAAATCAGTCTTGCAGGCTCACCGATTGAAATACCCATGGACTACCCACTGGTCAGTGGTTTGCTGTTCAACTGTTCTGAGCTGACTGGACCCTCACTGATGTGCAGTAAGGACCACATAATAGAGGTGGAGCTTGCACAATCAGGACTATTTTACAGCGAAACTGATTACAGTTGTTATTGCTTTTGGCCCACTATCATGCCAGTTAAAATGGCTTCTGTGTTTTTTACAACTCAAACTTGAAACTCACTTGCACCCACACACTAGAAGAACTCTTACTATATAGCTGTTTGCTCTTCTGATCCTCTGGACCAGGCGGCTCTGGACTCTAGCTAGTGTAGCATTTCCAAGGTAACCGGGGAGAATGTTCAGTGTCTTTTTCTCCACAACCAAAGCTTGCAATTGGAATGTGTCCCACTCCCATTCACTTCATCAGGACTGTTTTGAACAAATGCTTTGGGAATTATAGCCGACAACACTCAGCTCCCAAGCTCCCTCCTCAAACCATTATGCTTCCACTGAGCCCATATTCATGCAACGTCTCTCTATTTCCAGACCTGGAGACTCCTCGGAGTGTGTTCATAATAAGATCAGAGAACAAGATTTATGAGTAACAATACACATGGGCATTTCTTTATCATACATATACAGAGATGATGTTAGCTGTAGATCTTACAGCCCATCATGCATTGCTTTCACCCGCTCGGTTCACTAATGAGACAGAGCTAGTATTTCATCAGATGTTGCTCTGCATATTGATGCAACCCCTCAAACCTAACCTCCTGTGGCTCCCTGGCACTTTCGGCCTGCAAGGAGATGGCTGTAAGCAACACCTATTAGGTTTATAAGGACAAGTCAAATTGCCTGATATGAAATGACCCAACGCATACAAATGTATCTTAAATTCAAAACACTATACTGTATCTGCCTGGTATTTTGTGTGCGCATGTGCGCGTGCGTGCGTGCG
Source organism: Speoplatyrhinus poulsoni (assembly GCA_025447795.1). NCBI lineage: Eukaryota > Metazoa > Chordata > Actinopteri > Percopsiformes > Amblyopsidae > Speoplatyrhinus > Speoplatyrhinus poulsoni. Next base: position 609 of record JAOEGT010039631.1, on the reverse strand, counting down.
TGCATGCGTGCGCGTGTGCATGTGTGCGTGCGTGCACGCCATGTTAGCTGACAACATGTTGTCTGGTCCAGGACTGACTGCTGTACTGTCTAGATGCTTCACTCAAAACCAGGACTGTGATGACTGGCTGATCAGAGACCAGATTATTCTCTCTATATCTTGGTTGGTAGCAGTAGAACCAGATGGATGTACTGGCTGGCTATGTCCTGTTCTTAAGCCTGGTTAACAAGGCTATATGTCAAACATACTGTACCACACAGCTCTAAATGGGGAGCTTTAGGCTGTCTGGGGTTTGGACTACTAAGGGAAAGTAATGGCTTAATCGAAATTGAGTACATGCAGCTAAGGAGGGGGACACCATTGTTCCTATTGTTTGTTTGTTTCTCTGAAATAACATTTTTACAGTCTCATCTTGCTCCAGCTTCCGTAGCTGTTGGTGTACTTTATATTCATGTCTGCACTTCAGAGGCTGATGCAGCAAATGGAGATTGTGTGCGTGTTTGTGCGTGTGTGTGTGTGTGTGTGCGTGTGTGTGTGTGTGCGCGTGTGTGTGTGGGTGAAGTTCAGCTGGAATTGTCTTCCATCTGAAATCAACAGATGTTTCTGATG
>JAOEGT010039621.1:0-23170 GCA_025447795.1 Speoplatyrhinus poulsoni | reverse complement strand
TCTCTCTCAATTTTCTCTCTCTCTCTCTCTCTCTCTCTCTCTCTCTCTCTCTCTCTCTCTCTCTCCTGTATATCTCATTCTTTATCTCTCTCATTAGCTCTTTCTTTTCCCCCCACCTCCTCTCTTCAGTACTTTTTTAATACTCCCTCTTGTTCCTAACACACAGATTGAATAACGGTCACAGCAAAAGGCCAAATGAGATAGGGGAAGGTAACATAAGTACCTTCAGCTGTATAGCATTTAGCACACATTCAGTACAAACTCCCAGCCAGTAATCAGTCAGAATATATGCTTTAGTGTGTGTGTGTGTGCGTGTGCATGCAGGGGCGGGGTTCTGTGTCAATAACCATGTTTGTCCACCACAGCTAAGTATACACATTTCTTAATTCTCAATAAACAAAGAACGTGTTTGAGGAAATGACACACATGCCAACATGCACGCACCTACACACTCTCACGCACGCACACACACTCCTCATACACATTCCTTTTGTGATGTGAAACTGTCCATGGGGTGGGTCTATTGGTTTTTAATAAAAAAAAGGAATCCATTGCATGAGACTATGGGGCAACTGCTGGGTGAGATGTACCAAACTGTGACAGTCTCGCTTTACTCATTCAGACTCTGACAGTCTCACACATCACTTCTATTCTCTGTTGTCCAGAAAAACTAGCCATTTTCTACCTAGACCCCTGTGAATGTACACACACACACACGTGTGCACGCACACGCACACGCACACGCACACACACACACGCACGCACACACACGCACACACACACACACCAGACAAACTCAAACATGACCTATTGTTGAACATTCTTACATATTGGGTTACCTTTAGTCTGCTACGTTTATTTTCCATGTTCCATTTTCTACGCCTGGCATGTGTGTGTGTGTTTGTGTGTGTGTGTGTGTGTGAGTTTGTGTGATATTTATCTTTGTGTGTGTGTGTGCATGTGTGATGTCAGCGTGTGTGTGTGTGTGTCTGAGCTGGTCTTTGAAGTGTTTAAACAGAGAAGATGATGAGGCTCTGGTTACTGGTGATGGCCAATGAGTTTTGTGCTGGACAATGTTTTAAAGTCACACTAAGCAATATTTCCACAAAGAAATTCGTACAGAACAGGCTAAAAGCAAAACCAGCCAGATTCCACCCCTGCAGTGCTGATTAAGGGTGGAGTCTGACTGGTACGTACTGAGATTCAATTTTAATCTCAGAACGAACGTTCTGACTCTCAAAACAGAGAGCCACAATAATGTAGGTTTTACGGAAAGGAAATAGAGTTAATGGTTATCAATCTTTTTTTAGTACATGCATTATATAGTTAGACTGGTGTAACTAGACTAATTTTGAGTTACTTTGAGTCACACAATTTTGAGAATAAGCCACACTCTATTGGGAAGTGTTGACAATAAATGCCTCATACTGGGCATAGACCTCTTGATATGCTTGACACCAACGTCATCTTATACCAAAATGGTCCTCTAGCAGGGTGGCTGTGAAAACACTAGTGTGAACAGGGTTTCCAGACAATAATCTCAGCAAAAAATGTTTTACTGCGAGCAATAGTCGGGCGGAGCCAGGCTAATATATGGTTGCTAACTCTGAAAAATGTGTGCACAGTTGAAGAAGAAAACAAATAAACTAGATATTAACAATCCTCAAAAACTTTCAACGACCCCAACGGGGGTCTCCTGGTCTAGAAAAACTTTAGTACAGTATTCTAATAATTTAATCCTGTAGTTTACGGGCACCTGACAAGATAATGTGATGTCTCTCTCTCTCTCTCTCTCTCTCCCCCTCTCTCTCTCTCTCTCTCTCCCTTCAGCTTCGTACAGATGCAGAGAAGCGGTCCATGGTGGAGAGCGGCCTGTCCTGGGACAGCGACGACACCAAGCCCAGCCGCAGTAGCCTGGGGGGCGGGCTCTACGAGACGGGCAGTCTGAAGAGCGAGGCGCCGCACAAGTGGAAGAAGACACGCCCGCAGGGGGAAGGGCCGGAGGGGGGCCGGGGGGAGCTGAGGAAGCCCCAGACTCTCGTCCAATCGAACGTGTTGAGGAAAGGGGGGCGTAACCCCCCCGTGGGAGTCACTTCCCCCATAACACACATCTCTCAGAGCGGGCTGAAGGTGGCAGGTGAGAGGAGACAGTGCACACATGAACACAATCAACACACAATAGACACACACACACACACAGCACATACTGGCAGACGCATATAACATGCTGAAGGACACACACACACACAGCATACATTCACTGGATGAGCTGGCATTAAAATAGACCCATATTTAATAATAATAATAATAATAATAATAATAATAATAATAATAATACGAACACACCTATACACATGCACAAACCTACACACGCACACAAACATGCACGCACGCACGCACGTCATGCACACACCCACACACCTACACACACACAGACAGACAGTGTTATTTTCTGACTGGCCCATCTGCACTTTATTTTTTGGTCTGGATAGAAAGACTTTATAGCCGTTAAATATAGACGTTGTGCTCAAAACAACTGGGCCGAGGACACTGGATGTTTGTGAAGCCATGGTGAGTGTGTGTGCGTGTGCGTGTGTGTGTGCGTGTGTGTGTGTGTGTGTTTGTGTGACTACACATCCTCCATTTTTGTGCCAGCCAAAAAGAGTGCCACCCATTACACTCGACACACACACACCCGCACACACACACGCACGCACACACACACACACACCCCCACACACACACACACACACACACACACACACACACACACACACACAGAAAGCACAATAGAAGTCATTGTGCAGCTGTCTTTAAAGCTCGCCATCTGTGGGCTGTTTACGTAAGCAGACAGACACATACATGTATGTGCATACACTCGCTCGCATGCACACCCACACACACACACACATACACAATCTAAACAACAGGGTATTAGCTGTGTCGTATGCCAGTCAAGATAGTGCTGGGCTGGCTGTTTAAAACAGCCCTATCTGGACACTGCTGTGTGCGTGTGTGTTTTTAATGCCAGCTGTGGAAACAACAGGCTGTGATGTGCCGTACTGTGTGCGAGTCAGCTTGTTATTTGTTTTACTATGGAGAACAATATCAATCTGCCATTCGCTCCCAGTCAAGCTGCCACAGAGTTTACAGGAAGATTGAAATGAATCAGACAATGAAGAGAAGTGAAAGCAGACTGTATTAAAAAAAGCTCTCACAGCTGAAGACCCAAAAGTCACAGCTAAATGAGGCACTGTAGTGAGGCACTGTAATGTATGGCGGGTTTTGGTAGCCCAAATATGTTTGTTGCTGACGCTTGTGTCGCGTGTGTGTGTGTGGTTTTGGCAGTGGCAGCCATTGTGCTAGAATGAGTGTGAGACCCCGGGAGATGCAATTTCTGCGATAGACAAGGTGTTCATCATTCTGTCAGCGCTGCGTAACTACATGCTCTGTGGTCCTCTCTCTCTCTCTCTCTCTCTCTCTCTCTCTCTCTCTCTCTCTCTCTCTCTCTCTCTCTCTCTCTCTCTCTCACACACACACATGCACTATATGCAGTTTAAGAGATTACTTAAAAGGCTGCAACTACGTTTCACAAACGTTTTCTTCCATTTTAAAATTGCTGAGCATATGTTGCCTATGCATATTTAATAGATCCTTTTTTTTTTTTTTTTACTTAGTTAATATTCATTCATTACTCCTGATACTTTGGAGTGTAGTGCGTTGGTGTCACAATCTACTGAAAACGCTCCACCCGACCATATTTCACACACATTCTCCTCCAATTAATATCCAACGAGCCAAACGTCTTTTTTCCACGTGATGAAAACTCAGGGTGGTTACCAATTAGTGTGCTGTTAATTATCTCCTACTCTTTTGATCTCAACTATGACTGCTCTGTCAGACACACTCATTTATTCATCTCCTTCACTTGGTGAGATGGACCCTTTTGAGATTGCACAGATTGATGCACATTAAAAATGGCTTCAGAGACTAGCTGGATCCTTGTACGAGTGAACATGTGGCTGTTACATATTCTTTGTGCTTCCTTCCGTCTCAGCCAGCTCCCTGCTGTGTAAGAACAGACGGTTTGACTGTCACGTTCACCTTTATATTTTTTTATTTTATATGTTTTGTATTATTTCTTTGCATCTCTTCTGTTTAGGGAAAAATAAAGTATGTGCTTAGAGTAGCACCACAAACAAAGCAAATGTTAATCCATACTTTTCTTTATTATGTTGGTCAAATAACGTACTTTTTTTTCACTCATAACCTACTTGTGACATAAAGCGTATGCCGTCGACATGAAATGGGTTTCCCAGGAGCTGAATATTTAAGCGTGGCTTGCATTGATGAACGCTGTGGCACCTCCGTTTGTATTGGGAGATAATATTCTTAGTTCTTCCACTGTGAAGTGGACAGTAAGTTGAGTTCGCTTGACGCCCGGGATTAGCATTAGCGTCAGCACCGGAGACATCCTAGACAACTACCACAAGGCATCAAGAACTACCGTGAAGGGTAAGGGGGGGGAATGAAGGTGTACTGCTTTGTAGGATGGCTTTACGGCAATTTCTATGGCAGTTGTGAACTTGCCAGGAGTTTGAAGGAGCTGACACTAAAGCCTATACAGTATCTAAGCATTCCCGTGGGTCTAAGGATATCCGTGTGGTAATATACTGTGTAGTTTTTGTTACAGTCCTCTTCTCTCAATATTATGCTTAGAACTGGCAAGCAGACAACAGTATGGTTTCTCAACAGCTCTTACCATACACTGTGTTTCTGAATAAGTATATATATATATATGGAATGTATTATGCATTCAGTAGTGCTTGATTAAAACAAAACGCATTCAGTTGTGTAGCACCATGTGCAGAGGCTTTAAGCGAACATCTGGCATTCGGATGCACGTGTCTTTTCTGTACATTTTGGAGGGATAAGCTTCATACCTCACAGAACACTTCAATGGAGATAAAGGTATAGGGAAAATGGGGGAGCAGAAAATATATCTATGGCCCTATAAAAGCCCCCGTTCAAGTCACATCCCAGTGAAGAATCCCACCCATGGGTAAAGGATAATCTCCAACTGGTCTATGCTCTCCTGGCCACGACCAATGCCTCATTTTAAGGAAAAAGCTGTTGGGATAGAATATAGTTCAAAATATAACAATTACTGATATTTAATATCCAAATAAAGAAAGGAGAGAGTAAGAAAAGAAGAAAATAAAATAAAATATCACAGGTAAATTGTGTTTTGTAGTTATTTGTTTTGATGATCATGCTATGATATGTATTGTTAATAATCCTATTACAATACCCAAATGTTGTTGAAACACGGTCACTTGAATAAAACAGGTGGTTTTACAAAAGGATTTGAATTGAAAGTATCAGTTTTGCAATGCTAATCTGCTCTTGTGTCTTGTTATGTGCTCACTAGTGGAACAATTAAGGTCTGATTGCTTTTTGAGAACGAGTCATCTCTCTCAGGTAAGCTTTGTGTCAGACCTGTGGCAATGATTTAATTCCAGCCGGTTAATCAACATGTCACACTCATAATTTTTGGAGAAAGCTCAAACATAATAGTTTTTTTGCCCCCATTCTCCATATGTGCAAGTTTGTTTGTGTGTTTGCATTTGCGTGTTTGGTAGCATTTTTCTTTATATTTCTTTGAATTTACTCACGGATACAACAACAACAACAACAACAACAACAGACAAACAAACATGCCACTTACTTTACAATAAGACAATAATCTAAAAGGTGTAGTAAATAATTCTGGACACCAGTGTGAACATACTGTATACACTGGTACCCAACAACTGTGTGCACGTTTTATGTGAATCCACAAACAGTATCAAAGGTAGATATTGTGTAAATTGTATTAAACTAAAAATAAGTTAAGCATTAATAATAAAAAAATAGTAGAGCTAACCAGGTCTTTAAAATGAAGATGCTGTTATCAGTGCACTACTCAATCTTACTTTAGATTTTAATTCAACAGAAGTATTTGAGGTATATCTAAGACATATTTATGAAACTGCAGTGTCTTAATGTGAATCCACCAACAGTATCAAAGGTAGATAATGATGATGATTGCATGTTTACACTACATGTAAAGCAATATCCCGCCCAACTGCCGGTAGGTTTTATAACTATGAAGCTACACAATGACTCCACGTCATACGCACTATTCCTTTAACTGTATTGTTCTTCAAATGAAAAGTAACCTCCCACTACATGTTGATGCTAATGACTGGTCTAGAATAAGCTGTCTTTCTACACGTTCTCTTAGGACGGAGGCAATTACACATTGAGAATCAGCTGCCTGCATGCAGCTCTGGGCTTTCATGCCCCTGCCACTTCTCATCCAGTCAATTGGATTGGATGTATCCCAAGAACAACCTACAGCGTCGGTCCCCTTGTGCTAAACATGGGTCACGGTGAGTTTGCGATGTGGAATGATCCTAATTATCGTGGTTTCAAATGGGTGCGGAATAGCTGAGCAGTAGGAGGCGCTATGACCCCTGGACCTTATTTTTAGAGGAACAGCACGGCTCCTTTTGGAATGTCGGCGCTGCACAGCAGCTGCCCACCGGCTTTCCACCGCTCCCTTGAGGGATGGGTTAAATGCAGAGAACACATTCCGCTACATGTATGTGACAATAAAAGCACCTTTACTGTACCTTGTCATGCCATATCTTGTTAACACCAGTACTGTATCTCCTAGCAGGGTGTCGGCAAACCTGATCAGTCAAGCTATGCCTGTTTTGATGGCGAGCCCTTTAGTCAAAGTTTAAAGACACAAACCAGAATGCCTTGTGGATAATTCTTATGAGCAGAGTGGACTGCACAGCGTGGTATGAGGTGAAGGATGATGACATATGAAGGATATCACTGTTTAGATTGTATAATTGAATCACCACACTATTTTCTGATCTCCATGTTGAATATATATGTACTGTAGCAGTTTACTAAATCACTACAAGGCACTGTAAGTTGTATAACCAGTGTTTTGTTGCAATTCCCTAAACAAGATTTTAACAATAGATGTTGCTCCAGATGGTAAAAATGTTTTTTAAAAGTTCTATGTTGGGGCTTTAAATAAACCATAAGTAGAGGTATTGCAAGAAATTGCAGTGGACTTATGAGAAACCACAGCAACGGCACTCATTAGTAAAGCGTAAACTCACCAACGATTGAAATATGGGCCTGAAATAAACTTTCGGTGTCTGTCTGCACCAATTTATTCCCCTCTAATCTCAGAAAATAAACTGCTGTTCTGACAGGAACAAAACAAGCCTCATTGACAAGCTCTGAGCTGCAGACGCAGTTGAACGCATGCTTGCTTCATTGTATTCGTGTGTAGACCTCCTCAATTCCCTTGTCTGTGTGCGTCTGTCTGCTGTCTGGGGGGCAGTGGATCAGAAACCCCCCCATCCTCCCCATCCCCATACATGCAGTACACAGTTAGGGGGTCATTCTTGTGGAGCCACTCATAGCTGTCAGGAAACTGGGCCCTGCCAGATTTATCATATACTCACAGAGTTTTGTTTTCAGGCTTGCGAGGGCGAAAGTTGATGCTGACATCCTTGAGTGACAAGCAGCTTTACCGTTCGGAAATTCCGACTGGACCGTTCCATATTCATGAACTGTTTTAAATTCTGGCACTGTACATAGGTTCCTACAAGATATTGAGGACAGTCAGCGTATCCAATTCAAATCTCACAGAGCTGTCTTTTGCAGAACACTGCAAGTTATATTAGCAAAATGGAAAGTACACTGACATACATGGCTGTTAGCTTGTTTAAGGTACAATGGTCATTGCTATATTAACACCATAGCAGGATCAGCGTATGGTATTGCACAGAGCCAACTTTCTGTGGCCCCGAGGAATACTATATAATGCCTCGGAATACGTCATCGTCACTCCACTGGGCTAGCCGTACTGCAGGTTCATTATGTCTCGCGGCTTGAACAATTTCCAAAGCGAGGCCCTTTAGACTTTTGGCAATTTATTTCAGCTTTTCATTATCAAGGAAATCACATTCATCAAGCATTGGCCTTGTCAGAATTATATAGAAGGTACTCAATATGAATGTATTCAGTATGTTACAGGAAGGATTCTGCATCAAAAGCTATTTGGTTTTGACATTTTCTGACATCTTATGGCTCTTTTACATCAAGTGTGATTTTGCTGAGTGATGTATATGCAGAACAGTGACATTTAATTGGATATTCACTAAATGGCGGCACCATATACAATGTTAACCAAAAACGTGGCATTTGGTTTATTCACAGATTTTTCATACATGGCTGGCAATAAAATTGGTTCGACTAATCACAACAAACGTCATATAACACTGTGCAGCACTTTGTAAAAGTGGTCTTAAAGGCCAAAAAGTCAAAAGAATCAGGAAACCATATGTCTTTACTAGTGTTGGCCAGTAACTAGTTACGATTAAGTAGTAACTAGTATCTAGTTACTGTAATATCATAACTTTTTTCAATAACTAGTTTATTAATAAAATTTACTATTTCCAAAGGGCGAAGTCAGGGTCAGGGGCGAGACAGGGTAGTGATTGATAAAGTAATATTATAATGTAACTAGTAATGTAAATAATTACTCTGAAGACCCAGTAATAAGTAAAGTAAATATTATTACTTTTTGAAGGAGTAATAAGTAACTAGTAACTTATTACAATTTAGGTACAGGTAGGCCAACATTGGGCAAACATTGAAGCTTGAATCTGGCTGACAGTCGAAAACCTACATCACATCCTGTTACCCTGTCTAAATACAGTATACAGTATTTAGCAATAGAAGGATGTTTAGTGTGTCAAACTATTTAAACAGCACGCCATCAAAGCTTAAAGTTGGATATTCGCCCCAATCCATTATTTCTGCATGGCAGCGTATCGCCCCAAAGAGGAAAACTTCAAATAATGTATGATAGACATCCTTATTTGACATTTTCTGAGCTAGAATGTGAATGTGGGGTCAGGCCGCTATCCAACTGAGATGTCTCAATGTTTGCCAAAACTACAATGTTTTGAATGCTGTCAAGAATGGAAGACGCTTGCAACTCACAGCAGTTTTATGTCATCAAACAGAAACAGACTGGACTCTGGTAGCTATCACACTGCATGTGATGTGATAGAGTGAAAACAGAGCTGCATGATAATTAAGTCGGGTAGATGAATTGCACTATGATTGTTGACAACGGTAGCATCATGGCGTGATTGAGCCGTTAGCCTGAATGAATGATACAACTGTAGCCGCAACGGTAGCCTATGCATTTAGCATTTATCAAAAGAGCTATGAATTATATAAATGCATGACAATTATTATGAATCATTACAAAAGTACAAGTCACATTTTTGTACCTATTTTATTATTATCTTTTGGTGCTTTGAAATGCTAATACATTAATGTTCAACTCCCCAAATCTTTTATCCTAATCATTTTACCAACAAACAAGGAAAGAAGGGACAGCATTGATTTTGCACCTTCTTGACTAGATGCTGTGACATTTGAGTTGTGAATGTTTACCACTTGGGCATGTCATTCTGTGTTCCCCTACAGCTATGGGAGCAATAATCAGAGCACAAACCTGTTGCTTGTATGTTTTATTGACTCGCCTGAGGGTCTTCAGCAGACTCTCATACTCTCCACAAGACTAATCACCAGTTTGCTAGCCCCCTTCGTAAGGTAACCATACAGTACAAACACACACACACACACAAACCCCAGGAAACATAATAAACAAGCTCAAAGCACATGGTTCTTGAAAGACGAGTATGAGTCACCTCCCCGGGCCAAATATGATGTGTGTGCAGCCACAAGTATTACATTATAGAAATCTATGGGTGTATGGGAGTGAGTGCTGGAGCACTGTGTAAACTTCAAGATTATATTTCGTGGGACAATGATGATTTAACGGGAGTGTCAGAGCATTTACTCCTGGCACCTTTGACACAGCTCATTGGATGAATGAGGCCAGCCCGGGCTTCATCTTGGAAAATCATATCGCAGCTCATGACACTCATATGGTTTTCCAAGATATGTTTTAGCTAGAATATATACCTTCTAGCTAGAATTTAGCAATATTAGCACGTGTCTCTTCACTCTGTACTTGGGAAATATGATGGGACAAAAAAAAAACTGTTAAGTAAGGACATGCATATAATTTAAAAGAATGGATCCATTATTAATCCGAAATGTACTACAGCTTTGTTGTTGTGAGCGTTGTTTGCCACTTTGTTCATGTTCCTATTTAAGAATCCATGAATGTGTAGAATTACCAGATTTTTCATCACGCAAACAGAATGGTATTTTAGCTAGATGCGAGGATATATTTGGTGAATTTTACAAAAAGCGTATTAGCTTACAATCATCTTGCAATAGCTGACTACACCTTGAATCTTTACTTTGCTGTTAATCTATTCCACAACTACAGTGTTTGAGGTGGTGGGATCAAAGCCTTTGGCACAGCTGTGTTTCAGGTGTTCAGTCGATGGCTGCACAAAGAACATGTTTATACGGAATGTGGCTTTTTAACACCGGAGTTATAGCACCTGTGACCAGCTAGGTTTCTCAGAGGTCTGCTGATGGCCATCGGATCATTTAAAGCCCTGTTAAAGACCTTATGGGTCCCACAGCTCTGGTATAACTGTTTGCCGTTCATCTGGGATGTGGACATAATTCCTTGTAGCTTTCATATTTTTTTCCAAGGCAATTATCCAAAGAAAACCACGAATAAAAGACGTGCGGTTTTTACATGCCATGTAACATCCAAGCAGTATCTGTAGTCACTGTCTGTCTCTCTCTCTCTCTCTCTCTCTCTCTATTTACAAACTTGCCTAGATGTGGCTGTCTGATCACACTGATTGTAGACAGCCAGGGATAAACAGGTTAAAGCTCGGCTGGACTAAATCACTCCCGCTAACGTGTATGTGAGCTTGCATAATATCTTTCCCAGAGACCATTTACAATCTGACAAGCCATAATGAATGCCAGTAGACTTATTGCCCTGAAAGATAAACTTTAATCAAGCCCTTTTTGCCTTTTCTCTGTTTGAGCATGTCGTGGCATATCCTGTGCTGCATGCAGCACAGTGTAGTCAAACAGCAAATGGGAGGTTATTTAAGATGTTTTATTCAAATGGGAAGACCTCGGCTAATATAATCACCTAAGAGATTGTTAGCGGTGACCTTCCAATCAATCTTTGTTTGATTCATTTTAACTAGATGGGCTGGTTCCATTAACTGAAGCACATATCCCACACTTTTAAACTAGCAGAATGTCTTGCCAACGATAATATATATTCATGCTCTACAGTTAAATGCTTTAACTTTACGGTGCAATTCCTACGAGCTCAATTCAATTCCAATAAGTAATGACAAGCTCTTGTTACTATGAGTGCATGTATATTCTCTTGGTGAATAGAAAACATTTTCTTACATTATGGTTTATAGCCATTGAATATAGATCATGTTTTATTGTGTTATTATCTATATTATCTTAGTCTTTTATTTTGCTAATTTATTATAGGTAAGCAGTATAGGATAAATAATAGTTCACTCTATATACTAGATAGTACATATTTTAATAATAGATTAATAATACTAAACATAATAATACTAAACATAACATTAAACAAATAAACTAAATAAAGTTACATTTAAGTAGAACTGAAGTTCCAAATATGCAAATGTAAGAGGAGATAATTGAACTGATCTCCGTGTTAATCATCATTTCAAATTGATTCCCCAAATTCTTCTGAGAACTCAGTTAATTTGTCTTTTTAAATAATGCAAAATGTAATAATGAATTCAATTTGCTTCTCTTCTGCGGCCTGCTGGATTAGCTCAGAATGCAGGATTCTATTCTGGCGTCTGAATGTCTTCAATACAAGATTAACAATTGACAAAGGGTTGTGGGTTGCAGGGTGATTATTGGCTGCAGGCAGAGATTAAAGCGAGCAGCAACACAACTGACAGTTTGGTTATCTCGTTTGGACTAAATGAAAACCATGGCCTGAATCCATCAAAGAAGATTAGGACAATGTGAACCCATTACTGGTGTCCTCTCACATGTTTGTGTGTGTGTGTGTGTGTCTTTTTTGCATCTGTCTTCAATTGGCAGACATATATGTTGACTGACCTCTGTTTGGCATTGAAGTAGACCAGCAGTTCCAACATTGGGAACCTACAATTTTTATGTCATAATTATTAGTTTTACCAGTGAAAAATACTGTATTTTAGCAGTTGTTATTTCTAAATTTATATATTTCAAAATGTAAAACAATTATATGTTATTGTCTTGGCCAGACTACAATATGTACACAACTCAACAGCCAGAGCATAATCATTTAATTGTATTTTCATACATATGACAATGAATTTGAACCTTGAACTTTGAACCTTGATATCACATGTGTTGGAAAATGATGACTGATTAGTTGTTAATGGTCCTATCATCTGCTAATTACTTTGACACTGACAGGCCTCTACCCAGGAAGTTTTTAACCCATCAAGGACTGAGGGTTCGGGAAAAAATGACTCACTAAATCCTGAAAGTATAATTAAAAAAAATTATATTTTACTATGTTTACTAATAACAACATTTATCAGCCTGTGTAGCAGATAAATAAATAAAGCATTTGAGAGCTGACAGCATTGGCTTTAATAATAAAATATAATGACTAATTGTAACTTTACACTTTTTTTTTTAATCAATGAACATCAGTCAGAAATTATTATACTTAATTACAATAATAGCATTAAAAAATCCACAATAAATAATTAAAGGCGGAAAGAAAATGCACTTGGTTTCACACAATACTGTTCAGTCTGTATAATGGGTTGTCAATGCATTGCAGCCTATCAAAATGCGTTCAACTACGAATGTGAATAAAAAGAATTATCACGACTAATTGCTACACAGACATCCCATTCGCCTGTAAAGGAAGATATAACGTGTACGTCCCAACTGTCCATAGTGGGTTTTAACGGAGGGGGGAAGAAATCAGCATGGTCTCACACGGCTAGGATTTCAGGGAACCAGTGTGATGGAGGGAAAACACCAATTCTGGTCAGCATATATACACAGCATATCGAAATTACCTGGGCCGTGGTCAAGACGGAGGGGGAAAAAAGATATAATTTAAGTATTCAGATGAGTAACTGCCCAGAACTCTGTTATCGGGGTGGTAAAATGCTCCCCACCGCATCCTTTCTAATTTGCATGTAGGAGGTCTACAGTGCCACATTATATTTTGCCCACTGAGTGACAAAATCACAGCTGACATTAAACTGCCAAGGGTACATTTCCCTCAACTAGAGGAGAGACCCAAGGGGAGTAGCAAGTGAGGTTTTGTGTCAGCTGAAACGACAGGGTTTTATGAATTTCTTGGCCACTCTTTTCACAACTTTTCAGGAACAGTTAAGACTGGCTCCGCCGAATGTGCCCTCCAAGACTGTTAGGAGGGGAGATGACTGTTTGTGTTTTATGTTAATCTATAGTCTGAATCACGCAGCTCCCCTGTTGTCAAAAGCAATTTTGTAAATCACAGGCGGGTGCCATGCATTCTCCTAACACCACTCACTGACTAAGGCTTTGTAATTATATTGCTACAAAGGTGTGCAGGTGGGTGTTGCTACATGGTTGTGTAATATGAAGATATGAACATCAACAAATAACTTGTATGGTGTATAATGAGTAAAGGAAGCGGGGTTCAGTCAAAAGTCAGACACCATCACCTATATTTCTACGCAAATGAATGACTGAAATCAATCAATCAGTCCCTGGTTGTGAAATGTTACAGCGTCCAGTCTGAGAGAGGCTTTATAGAGAAGGTTGGAGGATTTCAGGAAGACACAATTTTTAAAAGTGTATTTCTTTATATTATTTGCAAATCTGTTTGATTACATACCAAATTAATATTTCACATAAAATATGTACTAATAATAATAACACATGAATTATGCCTCAGCATAGAATGCAGAAAAAATAAGGGTTGTCTTTACAGTTACATTCTGTGTGAAGGAATGGTATTCCCCTGTATACCATGCTGTGTGTCATGAGTAATTTGATACTTTAAAGTATAATTTCTCAGTGGTTATTCATTGTTATTTATACAGTACAGTTCTTTGCAGTTATGCTATTACGAGACGTGCCTTATTGCGTGCGTCGCAAGAACACAACGTTTTGGTCGCCATTGTACAGAAGACAGCAAGATCCACATGAGGCCAGACAAAACATGTTGCTGCAAAGTGGTCCTGACAATGACAATCAGGTGTGTGTGCAGAAGGCATATGGGCTCTTAGAAGCTCACACGTAGCCTACCTGTACCATGCTGAGATTCTCCATCAACTTCCACTATGAAACTACATCTTCCAACCTGCAGCGGTGACTCCTCAGCACAGCGTTTGAGATGACTAATTAACGACGAGAGAGGACTGGCTTGTATAATTATTCTGCTCCTTGGAGCTCGCCATTTTACACACATGCGTGTCTAATGACAAAACACTGCCAAATGCCAGTTGTTGGTTAAGTACCCTTTCTATGTGCAGGCCTGTCATTAGTAGAAAACAAAAAGGACACCAACAGAGGCAAGGCAAGGTGAAAATCATGTACTGTGATAAGATAAACAAAGGCTGGGTCAAAGGAATAAAACACACTGGTATCAAAGTTTCCCCTTGCCCTCGATTCACAGGAGATGTGGCTTCATTTTTCACAATGATCGAGAGAGTTGTTTTTATCTGAAAATCATTTAGTTTCTTTGTAATCAGTCATTATAAAGTGAATTGTTGTTCTTGTAGATGCTGATCTGATAACAAAAACATTAATAAACAGTTGACGTGTTTCAGTTCTGTTTCTGAAAGCAGAATTTTCAAGTGTTAATACTTATTTGATCAGTCTAAGATTATAGTGGTGCATGTTAATGCAGGCAGAACATTTCAAAGTTTAAAGACCTACTTTAAGCAAATATAGGGAATTTTAGACAATAGGCAGTAAGGAAAAAAACACTGGACTGTGGATTTTTGTTTATTTAATGAAGATTACGGTAAAGCAGTGTTGACATAACTAAAATTTTGAATCATTATTATAGTAAACCTCTAACAATAAATGATTGACAGGAATCTGAAGATAAGGAATTCAAGGTTTGCTAAAGTTGGCGTCATGCTTACAATTTACATAACTAAGAAAACTAGCAAAGATGTAATTCCAACTATTTCAGAAATCTGGTAATTAATTTATCTTCTCTGTGTTGTTTTCTACGTACATTTGTACTTATCCCTGCCTGCTGTTAAATATTTTGCCATTATTAATTGTTTATTTGCGTTCACCCTCCTGGTGGTACCTAGTTTTGGGGGCAGCATACCATTTTATCATACTCATGTGTCTGAATAAATATATTTATATTAAATACAATTTTTCAAGAACAGAATACAATAAACAAACATTGCACCCTGAAGACATACATTGTCGGAAATGAGAAACATTTTGGCACAAACTGTGAGTTTTAACCCACATTTTATGGTAATGCAGCCAATGAAAATGTGCTGAGGTGTGTGGAGGCAACATCGCAATTCCCTGAATCTGTGGGGGTCTAAAATAATGGCTCCTTGGCGGTGGATCCTGTACTCCATCTCTGCTCTCCGCCACACCGACACATAAATGCCATCGGACAGCTCATACTTATTATGCTCACATGGTTTTGGAAATGAGACCCTTGCTGTTTTCTCAATTTGGAGCCTTAAGGCGGTGTTTTAAAGAGATAAAGAGCTAGATTCAGCCGCAAAGTCACCCTCCACTGTCATTGACACGACCTTCATTCACAAAGCAAACAGACATAAATCTAGAGAGACACGTTCAAAGCTAAGCATACTGAGTTCTTTTTTATTTATTTTTCTTTCTTTTTTATTTGGGAGGGGGGGGCACTACGTCATATATCCCATAAAGGGGAGCTCGCTGATAACCATCGGACATTCGCACCACTAATGAGGTCACTTGAGTATACGGCTTTTAATGTAACACCATATCCAGCTACACTGATAGCCATATCAATGCACCACGACATGGTTTGAAAAAGTCCCTCAACTGTGGGTACAAAATAGCTTAGAGAAAAGTAAAGACAAACGCTGTTGTTTGAACTGCTTTTAACACTATCATTAATTTCTCACTTTACCCAAGTTTAATTTCTAATGAACTCTATCCATGCGTTTCTTTTCTCACGCACACGCACACACGCACACACACACACACACACACACACACACACCACACACACATTTCAAACCACTTAAAACGAACCGTTAGATATTAAGCAATTAATTCCAACGTAATATTTGAGTTAATTAAATGTTTAACTCATTTACTTTAGTGCACAGACAAACATGTTATTTGCTCGGATAGCCTACGTAACACTGTTTACCACTAAAGACTAGATCAAACAAAAACCCAGTGAATATTTGCAAAGGCCATTACTGTAAAAGTTATTTACAGCTACAGTGCATCCAATAATATTGGAAAAGCAGGGCCAATTACTTTATACTGGATACATTTGTTGATGAGATCAAAAGATGACTAACAGACAAGAGGACTCCAGCACACTAACAACGTGGTGCAGATCGCACCACACAACAATGTGTTTTCAGTGTGTGGTGGGCAGAGCTTCTGACGGAAGCTTTCTCCAGAATGATTTATTTAGACACCTTTAATTTACCTAGGCTATTGAATGGGTCACCAAAACAATAGCCCTCCCTTATTTCATGAGCAGGAGCCGTTACTGCTGTATACCGCTAGATAAATGCTTGTGCACGCTTAAAAATGTGTCATTAGATATGTGTCGAGAAAGTGTAATTCCTACGAGAGAGTCAGTGTCAGACTATAGTGTACGGTACCGTGCCATACTGTATGCCACTAATAAAACACATAGTTTAATTAAGAATAGTAATTATTATATACATTTGTCATTAAATAAATCAACATCCCATGCATTAAAATCAATTGTGTAATTAACGGGTGGTTAACGCCGGGTGCCGACCAAATGCGTCAAACATTTTGCATGCATTCATTTGCAGGCACAGTCCGTATTTTTCAGAAATATTCAACGCAAGGCAAACTGGCCGAGTGTGGGCATGTTGTAGCCAGTGCCGGTTCTCTATTGGGGCTTTTCCACTGGCACATATAGTCGAGCAGTGCCATTAGCAGTTTAACCACGCCAGGCCGTAACGAGCCGCGCCCGAGATGGGCCTGCTCTGGACTGGGGCCAAAGTGAGCCGCCGTGACGTTATGGGCTTCGTCATCATTTCATTTATGAACCGGTATGTTTTCTTTTTATTATGATCGATCGGGTAGCCTAATTGCAATGAATGAGTAGGCTCAACTTAACTTAACTAATTTCTCTTATATTTCTAACATCTGATTCCTTTAACCATTTATTGTAATGTATGTATACATGTATATGTATGTATATGTAATTTCAGTATAATGTTATGTATATTTGTTGTATTCCTTTAAGCACCTTTTTAAAAATTTTCTTAGTTTTATTTATTTTTTATTCTGATTCCTTTAACTTTTTTTATTAATGTTTTTCTCTGCATTTCTATATTTGTTTATGGGAAGCTCAACTAGTGTACAGTATTCCCTCTCTATAAAGCACTTTGAACTGCAATTCTGTATGAAAAGTGCTATATAAATAAAGATTATTATTATTATTATTATTATTATTATTATTAACGTAGTGAGACAGAACAACAAAGAACTCGTGGAGAGTAAAGTTGAAGCAGGGCCGGCCCGTGCTACACATGAACTAGGCGGTCGCCTAGGGCCCCCTGAATATCAAAAGGCCACCAAAATATATCACTTCCATAGTCATTTGTTTGATCGTTTGCGCTTCATGCTTCGCCCCGCATAATTGGCAGTAAGGTAGCGCGAGCGCTCCTAATCCTGGCCAGAACAGTCTGGCCAGTCGGGAAATTAAGGAGATTGCATGTACTGTTATATTTATGTGTCTGTGTGTTAAGTGTGTCTATGTTATTTCAACCCATGTAAAAATCTGGCTACAGTAGCGGATGTTTTTTTTTCTTTTGTGATTTTATGAGTAGCTATAGCCTATATGTTGCCATTTTGAAGACTGTATGCTGTGTTTAGGCATATGCATTGCTGACTGACAGTGGCATTGTGGATATGATGCCAGTTGTCAGATAAAGATTTTTGATCATTCTAGGCCAGTGTTTTTCCAGACTTAGGCCATACACCAGTTATCATAGGTAAACAGCATTCTGTTAAAATAATGACAGCAGTAGTAGGCTATGTCAATACACAATCCCTAATATCATACAATCCTCAAAAGATTTGCAAAAAGCCTTAACATCTGCAAAAGTGCAAACAGATGCTTAACATAACATGGACAGCTTAGATATTCAGAGGCGCCAACAAAGGGAAACAACACAACTCAACATGGGCCTTCTGCTGAATACACTGCAGATGATGGAAGACATCAACCCTCTCCAATTGTTCATTCTATTGTTGGGGAGAGACACTGTCATGTTGGGCTAAATCAACATTGTCTTCTATCCTCTTATTCCTGAGCCAAATACTCATTACAGTGGAACACAGAATCACTTTATCTGAAGGTCTACATAATCCATTGTCACATTTTCTTCTTATACAACTACATATAACCTAAAGTGTAGGCCTACTATCAGTCGCCAGTCGTCCGCGGATATTGTTACAACAATGACAAGTAAAATATTGCCTAGCGTTAAAGAGGGAACAAATTTTAAACGTGATTGACTCAAGATTAGATAAAACACACCTTCAAGCCCGGTTAAAATGGAAATGCAACGTTCAACCGCGCTGGGCTGACCGTACCGAGTCATGCCATGCCGAGCCTTATTGTGCAATGGAGCCATATGCCAACCAAGTGCAATATACAGTATTAATCTAACTTACTACTAGGCTCATTGTGGACTTTACTGTTAAGCACAGACGTTGTTTGTGTAAGTAACAGATTAAACAAACTACAACTACACTATCATGATTCATAAACCACTAAACTAGTAAATATCCAGTTTGTTTGTGCGTAATTAAGATATTTGCCAAAATAAATAAAAAATAGTATGCTTTTAACACTAGAAAACAATATACTGTATAGTACTTTAGCAGGGCTAACAGCTAGCTAGCTGGCTGCGCATTTCAAAACTTTTCAAAATTCCGATTTGAATGTTGTACATTGCCTTACAATAAAAGTATGCACGAGTTGAATATATTGAACGCATGCAGCATTCTAAGAGCAACACAGACCAGTGCGACATTCCCAACGCATAGATTCGGACTGCCCCATTGACAATGAATTACTTCCGGCGCAACGCAACGCATTGGACACATTTGGTGGGCACACGAAGTAAGACTGCGGCTTAGTACTGCACACCTTCATCTACTGTGAAGCCCGGAAACCACCAAACCATATCTGCATATTACATGAGGTGCGTTCAAAATATGCGAACAATGGCGAACGTTCGTGGCAGACATGTTTGCTCTGAACATGAATTTGGAAAGATTTGTGTAAACATTTCAAAAGAATTTGATTTAAACTGTCACCCTTCGTCCAGCATCAATGTATGTTCGCCAAGATATACCTCCTCAAACTGTTTTCTTTTGTTCGCAAGTGTTCGGCGAACACTGAGCAAACGGAACACTGTTTAAATATGTTCGCAAACATTCGCTATATTCGGCAATTCTGAACAGGTGGAGATGTAAGCACAATATTTGGTTTTATTCAACACCCAACTAGTGCTACGCCACCTTTGACAGAGAGACCATATACTGTGCCCCATGTCTATCTTGGCACAAGCAATATCAAGGCAAGCTGGGGAATTAGTAAACGCACCCAGGCGGGAGAAAAACCACCCAAAGAAATTATCACACAACAACTGTGTTAGCGCTATACACCTTTGATCCAGAAACTAAAGCCTGCTTGCAATAACTGCATCAAGCCTGTAGCCTACTGACATCAGCAAACCTTTGCATTCTTCTTTTGTGATGCTTTTGCACGCTTTACTGCGGCATCTTTCAGTATTTGTTTGTCCCTTCATCCTCCTGTTTGGGAGGAGGAATGCATGCTCACATGGTTTATGGTCTGGTGATTGACTTGGCCACAAATGCTTTTAGAAAACAGGCCGCTCGGTAATACTACAACCTCTTGCTGCTGCTACTGTTTACCCTTCTATGATGATTTCCTGTGCGACAAACACGGAAATGTGAAAAGGGTCAATTAGTTTGGATGCATTCCTCTATAAGTTGGCGATGATTTTGAAGAGCACCATCATGAGTTACATCTTTGATAAATATATAAATATGAGTTCCCGCTCAAAAAGCAGTCAATCCATGACACTTTCTCCACCATGCTTCACGATTGAGTTGTTTGCATCTTGTGGAATAGCCCTCCACATGGTTGCTCTCTAACGGCCGCTGCATACTACTGAATGTGTGGCCTCACACTGTTCCAAGCATACTTCACGAGGACGCATCGGCTATTCCTGTACAATAAAAAAAGTGCTTTGACATTTGCGATATTTATAGATACGATTGTTATGTACAAACATAGTTTCCTGTGAACAAAATTGGTGTAACTAAGATATTAGAACACTCACTTGTGGATCTATTTCCATCTGTAGAGGGCTTCAGCCTGTCGCACATGCGCAGTCAACGTGTGTCGCACTTACGCAGTCAACGCGCACGTCTGCGCCAACAGAACATTTTGGAGGTGCGCAGAAAGTCCGCGCATGTGTAATGACATTTACGTCACGCGCACAGTCCGCAGTCGAAGTTGTCTTCACACCGTTAACTGAGATACCTTCACACCTGCCCTGTGTAATTTGTTTGTTACGTCAATGACTGATATTTGATTTGTTGTTGTCTGTTGGTCAGTATGCTAAAGCTTTCTGTCTCACGTGTTAACATTCAAAATTGTTCTTAAGGCTAAAGCTAATGTTTGTGCAATGTCTGTGAACAATATACACTTCAACTTTTCTCCCAATGTCAGCTCTCCGGTCTTGTTGGTTTGTCCTTTATAAAACTCAAAACCCAGCGGCTAAAGCCAAGGGCAGACGTTCATAATAACTTATTGTTTAACAAATGAATCAAACAGGAAACATTGTACACGGGGGCCACAAGAAAGACCTGTCAGTCATGTGACCTCCTCCTTTGGATTGCTCCAGTAAAGCAGTTCAAGCCACACAGATGAGTGGCAGACAGATATTAGGCCTATATATTATTATTATATATTTTTTTTTTGTTGCTATACAGTAGTGGCCATTCATATGACAGCATCTGTTGCTTTGACCTAGCCTGTCACCGCCCAATTATTGCTTTAATCTCATTTCTTTTCTCGGTGAGATTATAGTCTGGAACACCTGTAGCATTTTCAAATCTTTACAGTTAGCGTGCAATAGCCGACTATAACTAGTATATACTGTAAGTGCACTACTCCCCAAAAGAAAGGGGGCATTGAAGATACATTTATGCCAATTACAGAGCATGCATCCATTTCTTTCAGTGTAGTGGCATAGTTGATTGTTTTACATTATGCAGCACATTATTGTGTGTGTAATAATGTGTAATGGTTCTGCTGTCACCAAACGACTGGTCAGAATTCCACATAGACACCAAGCCAGTTACCCAATCCAAGTCAATTACCAGAACATTACCCAGCAACCAGGCTTTATTAAAATTTGACTAATCTCCCTGAAATGAACACGAGATCAAACTGGAAGATAACAGTTTGAGGCCATGGTTTGACACCCCAATGCACAACGGGGTAGAAACGTCAAGACGTTCTATTCCAGTGTGGCTGACATCACTATGTTAATGGCGAAGATATGTAAGTCAGGGTAATTTTTAATGCCAGCTTTATCTTAACTCTGCGGTTATCATAATCAGCATGAGGCAATGGGATGTTGCTCCATTAGGCGCTTTGCAATTCTCAGGGTTGAGATTTAGTTTCATCAATCATCTGTATTATTTGACCCATTTCATGAAACCGTTGAAACGCTATAAACAAATGTATGGTGCATTAATGCATATTACAAATGCAGGATAACTTTCTTACAGTACGCTTACTAAAGATCACCAGGCATCAGCAGGAAAGTCAGTTAAAAGTAATATTTTTATTTTAGTTTCCTAATGAATATTTATTTTAGTTTTGCCGCAAAGGAATGGGAAATGTTTATTTTTACGTATGCCGATAAACACTGATCTGCGCATCCTTTTGAAGGTTTTTGGACGGATAAAATAAATTGTGTGTTCCATCTACTGCAGGTTTTACTTTATTTACATTGTCAAGGATATTTCTTCGTAATAATCATATTTCAAAGAATTCTCTCTACAGTGTCTGGGTTGTTTCCTCTCTCTTTTACACATTTTCTACACGTGAATTTGAAGACTAATATGGGGATGCCACAAGTCTTTGTAGTTACTGGTGTCTCACGCATTTGATATGTGTGACTGGGAAAGCATAGCTTATCCTGTCCTACTGAAGCATTCAAAGCACAAGGATAGTCTTTGGGGGGAAGGGAAGTGGGAGGGGGGGGTTAAACAAGATAAAAAAGAAAAGTGTGTGAGATAAGAAAGAGACTGCCACAATGGGAGATGAGTGTGCCTGTCAAAACCAATGCCGAAGGTCTCACGTAAAACATTTTCTTCTTACAAATTTGTTGATTTATGCAGTTTAGCTAATGGACGTATAGAAACATTTAAGTCAGGTGCTAATTTATTTTACTTGTTATCTTCTGTACAGTATCTTAGCCGTTAACAATTCTCATTAGTTTCAAGGGCTTTGAAGCTAATTGTCTCATAATTGGATCCTACTGTAAATGCATGCAGTACACATTACATTATTTCTTTATTTGAACATGCAAAACAACAACACATCTGCCTTCAAGACCATAGAGTGCTCCTTCTGAAGCTCTGTTCCACACATTGGAAACACATTGTGACGCCTAGGGCCATTGATGTTGTGAGTAGTCTTCGCCGCTATGTATGTATTCCTAATTACGGAGCCAGGGCTGTGTACCAGATGTGTATAATATATATATATATATATATATATATATATATATATATATATATATATATATAAATACATACATATATATTTAAAAATTAT
>JAOEGT010039610.1:0-23171 GCA_025447795.1 Speoplatyrhinus poulsoni | reverse complement strand
CCCTGCTGGAGCTGCTGCCCCCGCGACCCGACTCTGGATAAGCGGATGAAGATGGATGGATGGATGGATGGATGTATGGTTAGTCAATGTAGTTCAGCTGCAATGTTTCCATGTAGAATAGACTCTTGACCATATTTTTTTATAAAACGGATACAGACACATTGTCACCCTTGTTGTAAACGCTTTGCCTTTTTTGCAGTGTCTCAAAAAGTAATTCAAATAGAGGCCATAATTTCCAATAAGACCCAAGATGTAAGACTAGCATGCTAATCAATTCATGCTACAGTATGACATGCTTCTTTGTTTTCCGAACAAAACAGACTCGAGTTCAGTGTGTTGTCCCGAGGCTAGAGGAGACTGCAGGAAGTATAGCTCTGACAATATGTATGGACCATAGAAGAAAATATGTGGGGCCCCTCCTGGAAAAAAAAAAAAATACAAAGAACAAGCAGTGTTGCTATCTCTGCAGTCACTGTTCACTGAGCACTTAGCCCAATACAATGCTGACAGGCCAGAACGAGGCTTGAATAAGAGTTTCAATATATTGTACTCTTCCCAGTGAATGTGACAAATAAGTGGGTAAACATAATGGATGGCAATCCCTATTTATATTTCAGAAATTACGCATTAAAATGCTTAAGGAGCATTGATATCTTATTTATTACAATGTGCATAACCCACTACAGTAAACGATAGGATGGTGTATGCCATTCTTTCAGATTCATACATTTATTTATGCGTTAGACTTACAATACACACTTGACTTTTATGTAACCAGGAGTGTCACTGACACACCCTGATTGGAAACGCCTACTTGATATTCGACGTTAGCGCACATCGTATGCTTGATATCTTTTGTCAGGCACACCGACAGCGTTTCCCCGAGCCGTGTTTCTCCGTGGTGATGCCCTGCCCCGTAGGGTGACGGGGAAATGATCTTAGGACCTGCCGTGGGGTGGGTGCTGGGGGCAGGTGGTGGCGTTGGTGGTGGGAAGGAGGGGGGTGCTGTCAAGCCATCAGCACTATTGCAGTCAGGCAGGTCGCCGCCATCGCGCTGACAGGCCGTCACATCATATCACCCGCAGCCACGCGGCTCACCCAGCTCCTGACGCTGCTGTCGTCTCACATCCCCCCCGATCCCGCACGCCCCTTCCCCTCACAGCACCATTCTACCACATTCACCAGGTATATGACCACTGGCCCTAGGGGCCATTCAATGTACTCCATAAGCTCCTAAATATAGGTATTGTCTTCTAATCTACACTGTAAAAAAACTGAGACTTTCAGGCAGCAGCAGCAGCGCCAGAAAATTTCCGTAAAAAAACAGGAAAATACTGTCAACTTAATTTTGACAACTTTTCACATCAAAAGCCATCAAAAGCCAGGGCAAAACCCCAGACTCAATATTACACCACCACTTACCCTAACAACAACATAACATAACCTTTTGTGGTGCAGACTCTTATTGACATGCAACTGTAGTGCTGCAGTAGTATTGGATGTGTGACTTCTTACTTCTCGAGCTGGTTTTCCCCCATGGTTTTGCACAAAATGCAGAAGCCACGCCCCTGTCGTGGCCCGTGATTGGTCGCTCAGTCAACTGTAATACAGTAAATTTGTTTTTCAGTGATCTTTGATAGCGTGGATCTAATGTAATGACCAGACTGATCTAAAGGGACACGCCTAGATTTGTGTGGTTGAAAATGTTTTGTTGAAAAACTACGAGAGCACCTCTGCTAGGCTGACACTGATGAGTCTGTAACTACTGTTTGTGCATGCATAGTTGTGTTTTAAGAATGAACAGTGAGGCAGGGGAAAATATAGTATGCCTCTAGCACTGCATCACTGCACAAACCAAAAAGCAAGAGTACAACATCAGAGCACAAACCATATTCTGAATGTGACATTCTCAGTGTGGTGTTTGGCGTGAATGTCCTGTTCTCATGCATGGACCTCAGTCATTCTTTCAATTAGAAACCACTGACACATTTCTCCTCAGCGAATGCCACTCTTTATTGCCGTGACTGAAAAGAGAAGGATTAGAGGTGAATGAAGAAAGACCTCCCATTATTTTGGGGTTCCTGAGTTGGTCACAGTTGACACTACAGGGCTTATCTGTCAGTGGCATATATACGCTGTAAACTGCTATTCTAGCTCAAAGGGCTTAATTTAGTGGTAACACAGACTTACATTCCCATTGGATAAACACTTTTGGCGCCAGGAACACCCTGTCTCATCACTTGTTATTTTGTTCCACGTCTAATGTGCTGTGCACGCCTCGTCCAACATGACGAGACACAACGCACGGACCGCAATGACATGTGCATGTATGTGAACGTTGTCAGGAGGTTGAGAGGAAAGAAATCATTTTCAGTCTGGGAGGCAGCTTGAGTGTGTGGGCGTGGGCAAGATAAATCAGATTTTAACCCGTCTTTTAAATACTAAGAGGAAGGAATAACAAATGTTATAAACACCAGGGGTCACTGTGAGCATGTCAACAAAGCTAGCGTAGTTAAGTGAGTTGCATTATTCATTTGAATTCAGACTATTAGGGCTAGTGATTTATAACACCAGAGGAGGTAAAACAGAAATGAAATGCATCTTAAGGCAGTTGAGAAAGAGGAGTTAGCCTTCTGTGTAAGTTTATTCATTTGTTTTGTGGCCTGTGTCATGCACCATATATGGGTCAATGGGAATAGTGCTTTTCTAACACTTCACTTAAAGGCCTATGTGCTATATCTTTTAATTAAAGTCCCATCATTTAAAACCATCTATGCTTCTAATGCATGAAATATGTAACACGGCTCTAATAAAAATAATGGATCCCCACTAAAGCAATGGATCAGGATATCTAGAATGTTTATACCCATATATGGTAATTTCCACACAGCAATATGCACCTTTTTCCAGGCAAGCGTCAAACACAAGGCCTACCTCATGCCACAGGAAAAGGCCCATAAGCAGAGAACAAGTTCCCTTCCTGTTTTCAAAGACGATTCCTATGGCACGCAGAGCCATTTCCTGCTGCCCATTTCACCATCCACAACATCTGGCTGCTCCTCAGTGTGCAGCTGCAGCACGGTGCAAGCCAACAGTGCCAGTGTTGAATTGAGCAACAGTGCTTAGCCATTCCTCTAATGTCACTGACCGACTACAGAAAGAATGCTGTTGTGGAGCAAGACTGGACAGCCTGTGTGTTCAAGGTGCAGTGCTCCATTACTGGCAGACCACTCACATGCTAAACATACCATAGGCTACTTACTACATACAGCTCCAAGATCTTCCTAGACGCTACTATTGTGATTGGAAACCATCTGAAGTGAGCTATATACCGTTAACAACCAGGCTGCAGGCCTAAATCATGAATTGATATTCGTCGATATCTGATGTAACTGCAGCAATGTACTCCTCGAGCAACGTTGCTGTGGTGGAACAAGGATCCATTTTATATCCCGTGGGAAATGCAGGCTGAGTGGTTCATGCTGTGCTACTGTAATGCTGCGTCTTTCAGCTAGGTCTTGATAAGCCTCCAGCTTTTAGACAAGGGAAACACATTTAGAATTATAAAGCACTTCAATTTACCCAGTACAGAAACAAATAAATACACCGATGGACAAATCGGTATACTGTGTTTATTTATATTTTATTATCATCTACACAAGTCTTTGAATAGGCAAGCATGCACAAATCTGTGAAACTTCCAGATTTCGGAACACACCTTAGCTACTGTAGTTTGGTTTGAAAAAGAACAGTTGCAGAAATGTGGGAAGCTTGTTTTAACTCCCACTCTATCGGCTCTGACATTCCAAATAAGGTCTGTGTAGACCGGTGCTGGCAGGGATGGACACACACAGAGGACCACAGAGCTCAACTCCAGCCAATAGCAGGGAAACTGGGGGATCACGGTTCACAACATGTGTGACCCCTATCATTTTTATCAGCCTGCAAATTCCCAGAACAACACAAACAAACCATCCTATAGACAAATACCTTACAGAATTATATTGGGACGGTACAATCGGCAAAAATCAAATTCTTAATTCAAATACTTGTGTGTCTTTCTTTCCAGATGGCTGAGACCTAAATATAATGAATCTATGGACGGAGTGGCGCTGTCATGACAGTATCGGGACTAGTGGAAGGAATAGTCAGGAGTGTCAGTTTTAAGAACTCGTAAATGAGACGTCTCGCTGGCACTGGCATGGCGTTCCCACAGAGCAGTGCCTCATACAAAGAAGCCCTGCAGGTACTAAGCTCAACACAGCATGTGATACATGCTCTCACAGTAGCAGGGAGAGTTCAAGGTTGCGGCGTGTAGCCTGTGTCTCCACATGTCGTTGCATGTAGGCCACTACAGTGACTGCTTGCCTTCAGTGGTGGGCATTGTGAATCAGCGCTTTAGGACTTTATGCATGTCACAGCTGGTGAGGAAGACAAGTGCGCTCTCCGGTAATCTCTCGGAAAAGTGTCTAGAAAAAAAAAAGACTTTCCTATCCATTGTTTAAGGGAAGGTTACAAAACAACCATTATTTCAGCCAGCCATAAGCTTATCTTTTGACTTTATTTAGTCAAATAAAATTAAAACCATGATTAATTAAACCAGGTTTTGGAAATAATAATAGCCCATAAGTGTCTGTGGCATACTGTAAACTGTACCACACCTTTTGTTTTCACAACAGACAATTAACCCCATAACAGGTTCTGGTCAAGTAAACACCCTGTTCATTGCTTAAGAATGGTTTGCCTTTGGCAAAGCCTCTCATTTGGTTAAGGTTAAGTCCAAATCGTGGTTTTGCAGTCAATCGGCATCAGGAAGCATCTAAATATGATTTTAATGCTTTTTATTCATGATAAAGTACAGCAAGTAAGTGTTAAATGACCAAAGAAAGAAAGGATGTACTGTACCCTCAAACGCTCATACAAGGCAAGCAAGGCCATCTGGCTATCATCACTATATCTGCTGAAGGGGGAGGTCTAGAAGACCCTGACCAAAATCCCTCCAAGCTGTTTGTATGCTGAATCACACTAGTAGCACAGTCTGCCCCATATACAAAGCCCTTGGCTCTGTAAATGGAAAACAAAGAAAGTGGTGCAGACTGCACCACACAACAATATTCTAGCCTTGGGGAGTATTGAAAGGAGAGGTGTATCGATATTTGTTTGGATAATGAGTTAAAATATCAACACTCTATCTCCAGCAGAAGTATATATGCTAGTAGTTATGCTAGAGATTGTTAATTGTTTTTAGAAAATGTTTTCTCTCTCATGCCAGTGAGAAATTGTTTCCAATAGGAGTATTCTTAAAACCAGCCGCATGGGTGGGCAGCCACAATATTCATAGAGCTGTCTGGCGTTTAGGGCTGGCCCCAAATACTCTATTATTCGAGCATTCGTTTGATGGGTCTGTATTCGATTGAAAATATTGTATTTAAGAGTATTCGTTTTTTTCACCTGCATATTTTCCCATTAATCCCTACTTTATTCATATAAACCCACATGTTAAAATGTATTTGCTTGCCCTACACTGTGTCATAAACACAACTGATTGCAATTTGCTCTGTCTGTAGGAAGAGAGCGGGACACATTTCAACACATATTCAACACACACTCTTATTGGCCAGTATGCTATTGGACAGCAGGTTAATAAAAGCGGCAATTTTGAGCGCATGGCTATGTTTGCATGTGTGCTCACTGAAGCTAGGAATGGAAGATTACCTCTGCCAGCTAATATACAGTGAATGCAACCGCCGCCCGTGCAGAATTTATTAATTTAGTGTTTTGGACTAAATATTTGACTGGATTGTCTGGACCCTTGCCAATATAACAAGATCATTTTTAATTATCGGTGGACTATGCTTACTGTTATTGGTGGTCTGGTGGATAATACAAGTCTTCATAAGTGAGTTTGATTCAAAGTTAAAAGCGTTAATTAATTGCTGCTGCAGTTAATTGCTACTGAAAACCCACAAACGGTCCTGCCGCCCCGCTTTTATTTTTAACAGGTTATGAAACATTAATTATAGTTGTGTTTCTAATGGTGTTTTTGAGAACGAGTATTTGAATACTTGTTCGGAAATACCATCATGTATTAGAAACCTGTAAAATGGTATTCGTGACAGCTCTACTGGCATTGGATCCAGATGGTAGCAGTTTACAGTCAAGTCATCGTAACCATTTATTTGGTTATTTTGTCACTTCAAATCAAACTCCTTCATTTTAGCCTGGTAGTGCAATATGTTATTTTCACCTGTCTAAATGACAACAATTTTGGCCTGGTAAGCAACTAAGGTAAGGAATCCGGATTAGCTCTAGGTTATTTGTTTACTTTTTAAAACCGACGTATGGCATTATCCGTAATTACCCAATTATAGAATTATTCTGGGTCCGGTGTTCTGTCAGTCTGCCCTATTTGCCAGATTGTCCTACCATAGAGCAAAATGTTATATCTGTCGATCTGTCACTTCAGTATTGTGAACGTGTTTGTGATGACAAGTAATTTCTACTGTCGTAAAATATAGGAGTCTTCTTTCTTATCATAAACAATGAAGTTACATTGCCAAATAAAAAATAATTGAACAAAATCAACTTTGAGTATTGTTTTGGAGGTCTCGTATTCGAGATAGTGTTTCATTAAGCTGTTACAGGCATTTTGTAATAGTTGCATACATCTGGATCTGGTGGTGGGTCTGTCGTGGCTTACAGTCATTTAGATATGGCCATTGGACCTTAGTTGTGCTATAGACTTGCATTTAATGGCTAGCCAAATACTAACAACCATGCTTGCTAGCAGAACAGACATAGAACAACCATATCATCCTCATAACTCACAAATAAACCTGTCTAAAAGTTAACCTTAGGCTGATTTCAAATTAAATGATCCCAGGTACACATTTAAATGACCTTGACATTGTGTATAGAGCCTGTGGCAAATGCAAGGGGATGTAGCCTACGTGACCGGTGGAAGCTGCACAGCTAATTGGCCACTATCGGAGCCAAATTCTGCCAATAACGATAGTTTCTAAAATAGCCTATTGGTGCAGATTAATCAGTCAAATGATCTATCGGCCAAGCTCTAATATGTATGCTCAGCCTCCTCAGCAACATGATGTAAGGCAACACGGCCACTTAGAACCATTAAATTTTTACTCCCATAGAAATGCATTACATTGCTTTATTGCTCTCTTTGTTATATTTTAAAATATGTGATAGTCTGAATTACGTCACTAAGGGTGCAAATCAAAACAACTTGTAGAATCACATGGATGTTAAATAAATAAGCCATGGCGAAATAGGACGAGAACATTTTAGATTATATACAGTGACCAAGTGCTTACATTTAGAAGGGGAAGGAAAAACACATTTACACAATAGGGGCCCTTTAAGGTCAATAATCATTTATTTTTCTTTTTTTTTTTGCAGCCTAGTAAGCCTACTGGTACAACACTGCACTGTCTGTTTTATCACGTTATACACTGTTATTAAAAATGCTACTCAAACAAAGACATCTGGCGTTAGCGTCAACAAAATGAGCTTAGGGGAGCTACATTATACTGCTGTCACACTAAATGACTGTTGGGTCAAGGCTGTACATACTATCTGCATTTCCATCCCAGGATATGATATTTGGTTTAGGTGGAAGAGATTAGCTTGCTTGCTTGGGTAGATCTCACAGCTCAGCTGGCAAGACATTCATTCATGGCCTAGACAGCTGTTTTTTTCCCCTAGCTATGACTACTTCGGGTAAAACACACCATGATGATGATTCAAACCCAGCCAAATGCAGGCTACTTAGGGAATATCCTCTCTGTTGCTATGGGAATTAATTAAGTGAAAATGAAGATGAGGCAAGAATTTTATAAAAACAATGTCAACATTTTAATTGTGAAAAAAAGAAGATAAAAAAAATCATAGAGTTGGCTATATTTCATTCATTCGTGCACTCGAACATTACACAGAAATATGTGTATATTTTATACATATCTTTTGAGTCAGTTATAATTAAAGGATATTGGGGAAAAAAGCTTCTAAAAATTATATGGTTTGGTAAAGTTGTAAAGCTGAAATAATTACTATATAAATGTATCCTGAATGCATGAACTAGCATGCGTGAATTAGCAAGACAATACAGTCTAACTATAAGCATTACATATGCAATAGCCATCCCATATGATAAATTGGATTTCTGCCCATCAAAGGCTGGTAAGATAAACACTACCTACTGGCAAGTAACACTGATTTCATGCGACAGGACTGTGTGTGCCTCAGTTACGTTAATAAAACCGTTAAACCATGCTTGTCCATGCAGTGCTGTACCACAGAGGACCGTGTTGTTATTATGGCATAATAGGAGCCTTTTGGTTGCCGGATGTGGGTGAAACATCCAATAGATTCTAAAAAAAGCCAAGGAAGGAAATTGGGGGTGGGGTGGCAGCGAGCAGCAACGGGGGTGTGGTGGAGTGGGAGAGAAAGGAATGTTAGCTTGCACTCTCTCTTGCCTCGCTCTCACTCGTGCTATCGTGCATACGTACACATAATACCCCTAATTTCTCCGTAGCAGCTATGAAAAGAATTCGGCATTTTGACAGTTCTCTGTGCACACGGACGACAGGAAAATTAACTGTTACATTTCTTAATTATCTATTTTTGTCCTGTCTTACGGGACAGGTACACACAAACTCTCTCTCTCTCTCTCTCTCTCTCTCTCTCTCTCTCACACACACACACTTTACATCCACTCTATGTTCTAATATAGAGGAGGCATACCTGACATTTTAAAAGACATAATAACAAAGCTAGGCTAGAACTAAGCTTGACTGGCTTACCTTTGTCCGCGTATGTACAATATGAATAAGAATAGAGATACTATTCAGGCGAGATTGCAGCTGTATAAGAACTGCCTTCTCTAAAATCTTAGACTTCACTATAAGCCAGCACCACCACTGAAACTGGCCTCATTTTATTTAAAACGCTGAAGGAGGCAGTTAAGAGTTGAGCCCCACTGAGTGATGAGGAGAGTAATGTTGATTTCAACCACAGGGGCAATCCCATACACAAACACATTCCCTTCAACAGAAGCAGTGCACTGCTTGCGAGCAGGTTGCAAGCAGGTTGCAAGCAATGAACTGCTTCCCTGGTCACATCTGAGGGGTGAAAGCCATTGGTGTAATTCAAGGCCTGGCCTAGGGGAGAGGTAGTGCAGGCGCCAGTGAGCAGCTCACAGAGCAGCCGAGGCCGTGACACCTCACCACAGCACTAACGCAAACATTCCAGCCGACACATCAGGTCGACTGGCACAGCTCAGGCAGGACACAAGGCCATCTATGTTCCACTAGGGTGCAGCACAGGCTTCCAAAGTGGGGGCTGGGGGGGAATTCCATTTTTCTTTCTTCTTCTTCTCATCACACACACACACACACACACACACACACACACACATTTCCAGCCACACGGGGATGTTGGGGGCAGGGATTCAAATGTGTGAGTATATGTAGGTAGGGGGAGGAGTAGAGAGAGATGCTAGCCACTCAGCACGATGTGGGAGAGGCATGCACCCTTGGAGTTAATGATGGCGGCTTGCAATGCTGGTTTCAACTGCTAGGGAAAATATAAATGGGTGTTAATGGATGTTTGTTATGCTTTATGTTATGCAATGATTTTAATGCAAATTGTATAAGAACATTAGTTGTGCAACCACCCTTGAAACAAGTGGTATTGGTTAGGAAACCACTACGTCAAGGCCCCTATCTGATCTGTCGCTGGCACTCTGAAGCATGGACACGCCGATTCATAGTGAAGTGATGCTTCATATCACTATAACAAACGGGGAAGTTTACTTCTCCAGCGTTGCTAGATGTGGTTATTTTGCTAAATTGTAATCTTACTTTGTAATTTGAGCAATTTAGAGAGTACGGATTTAAGGAGGGACTGGGCATCTTGCTCATGGGTGATGAGTTAGATGGAACCCACGACTATACAGCTAGGTTGCCCTAAATAACCTATCCTGTCCCCTATTCTGCAGTATAGGCACAGGACGGAGTATGCATATTCAATATCTTGAGAATGCAGTGAAATCAAATCTATTATGTCAGTGACATAACTTCAGAAAACCTTATGAACCCAATAGTTTGCGACTTTCACCTTTCAGATATTTCACATGTATAATATTACAAATGATCCTTTTCCCTCGAGGACGGCTCTAAGAAAGAACAAAGAATTACCACAATGCAAATGGAGTTGAACTATGACTTACACCCCAGAGCAGGGGATGAGGGAGGGAAAGGAGAGAAGAAAAAGTGAGTTCTTGTGCTCCTTTTGAACGCTCCGCAACTCTGGAGCCTGGGAACCATGGCTGCTTGGCCGGTCCCTGAGAAATATCCTGAGCTGTAATGTAAACATGTCTGAACTCTGATCTGGAGAGAGCCCCCACCCCTCCTCCAGTCCTGCCCGGCTTTCTGACGAGGGTTTTACCAGTGACATCAGGAGCCCACTTTCTCATTTCCTGAGCAGGGTAATGACCCTAGGGAGAATAGCCTTTTTGAAGTCCCGCAAATAAACCTGCTTTGCTCTGAACCCCATTGTCCCTTGGTAAAAGAGAAACAGCCGAAATGGCTGATAGACTTTGGTTATCTGGGTAGTATTGTCACATGTGAGCCTAAAACCATGTAAGGCTTGCTATCGGTGAAATAATTAAGACAAGGTGGAGATAGTGGCTTTGTGTTAGCATGGCAATGAGTTACTACTACATAAGCGCACACACACATACTCCCCGCTACTCACTGCTTGGTGAGATAATCACATTTGTTTACGACAGTTGGAACAGCAGCTCAAACAAGTCCTGGAAACACTGACATATCAGGTGGTTGATCAGCAGATAAGTGTGAGAACAGCTATGGGTGATCTCCTATCTATCTGTGTGTCAGTTGTCAGCTCTGAAACAAAACATGTACAGGTACCAACCTGATAAATGCTACAAATACAATCATTCGCCTGAAAGTTAAATCTTCCCAGCCATCCAGGAATCTCTTGACACTTGGATAAGGCAGTGTATCTCTCACGTGACGTGTCTTTTGCCATAAATAAGGTGGCAGAGTGGTGCTTGTTTTTCATTTTGCAAACAGGGTTAGGGTTATCTCCTCAAGTCACCCTCCACACGTTGCACATAAAACACACCTGAACATGCTAGTTCCCACAGGGCTCTTGTTTCAGTGGCGGCTAGCAAAGCACTTGCGGATAGACGCTCCATGGCACCACCCCACCCCCACCTTTCCTCGCGCACAATCCTGTCCTCTCTTCAATTAAGTCGAGCAGGAAAAACCTGACAAACCTCAAAGAGCTCTCTCAGCAGAAGAAATCACATCAGGCATGAAGGAATACCTCCGCCAGACCCCTTCTAAAAACTTGCTTCCCCCTCACCACATTAATGTCATAGTCTGAACTGGAGCCTCTTTCAATAATGATACAATAGCGTGGCGATATACTGTAGTCTTTTTCTGTATTCCTAAGAGGTTTTCCTATGAAGCATACTGGAAACACAAATCAAAACAGGGAAACCGTGGGAGCTTGGGAAAGGAGGCATAAAAACAAAAAAAAAAGAATTGTTCAGTTAGGTGAAAATAAATACTGGACACATTTGTTTAAAACTAAAATGTAATAAAAATCAGTCTATAACAGCATTCAGCACTTTTGATTAGTCGGTTATTGGTTCAAATAAACGGTTTAATGCTGCGCTATAAACAGCAGATACTTTATTTTACCAGAATTAAAGAGGGACACACAAATCCTGTTATCCCTTGCCGCATTAATGCAAATGAGCACCCTTCTGACACAAATAACTACAACATGAGCAAAGAGATTTGTGCTGACTGTGTATTTTCTTCAAAGCTAACAGGGAACCGATGGCAACACTGTCACCTTGCGAGTGACCTTAGCAGAAAATAACACCCAGATGTCTAAGGCAAAATGGCTTTTTGCTGTCCTGCATTAAGCGGGACTGGAGTTTCTACTAGCACCATTTGCAGAAAACACCCCAAAGGACACTGTATGTTGTCAGTGGTCCATGTTTAGGAGTAAATCCTGTGCACCTCCAAGCCACCTTCTGTATATAATGTTATGCCTTCAGATGGCCCTGCCAGCAGCATTCTTCAAAGACAGCTCCAGCCTTCCCATACAGGCTAGTGAATAAAACATGAGGCGTGCGCGCCAGGGTTGCTTGTGTATGAGTGTGTGTGTGTGTGCGGGGGGTTTCTGGAGACACCAATACTACAGACATAACAGATAAACCTTTGATTCTGTATACACCAACACTGCCCTGCTGGGTGTCTGGAAATGCCTATCTTCCGTGACTCGCCTCCATTTGTGGTTTCCTCTATGAAATATTACATTTCGTCATTTACGCTAGCATGGATCTTGTTAGCAAATACTAAATTCTCTCAGTGCATGTCGCTGCATTAATCTTTGAATCTCAACTGTTGTATGCACAATTACACACAATTTTATTATCAATGTTCACTTATTATTTTTGAGCATTTTAAATAGTCAGTATGTAAATACATTTTAAATAGCCATTATTAAAACTGTCAGAAGACAATTTCCAGCCAGCTTCAATAAACTAGGAATTCCTTGAAATGAAGGTCTGCAAATTTGAGCACCTCAAAAGCAAAAGCATCCATCAATATCCTATTATATAAACTAACCATACTGTCCAATTGCAAAGTGATATGGTAGTTTATAAAAAAGGCTTTGTAATATATATAAATAAATGCCTCATATTATTTTGAAATGAAGGCCAATACACAATAGTTATATTTTGTGTTTAAGGGTGTACAGTTCCCAGTGTCTACTTGCTAAATATCTGTAATCCAAAACAGACTGAGCCTGTTAGTGTTTCCCTATCACAAAGTGTACACTTTTTCGTTGGTAAATGTAAAGCAACAAATTACACTGAATCTCTTTTTCAATCTGCAAGTTGGTCCTAATGTCTGATTCTCATTCTGAATTAATGTTGTCATTATGATGTTTTAACATAAAAACATTTCTATTCAAATGTTTACATTCTTTTTAGTAAATGATTAATGACTTGCCTTTTAGAAAAGGCAGTGGTTGTTTGGTCTCTACTGTATATATAGTTTGCCCTTTTGTGACAACTGTACGGGGGAGGGGGATGATTTTTTATAACTCTGTTTAAAATATATTAAACCATACATTAATCCCATTATTATAGATAGCCTGGAGTTACAGGTGGAGTCAGGTACTGCATAGATGGCAATGGTCAAGGCCAAAACAGCTTGAGCTTCCAGGCCATTTTTCAGAAAACTTATGGGTGATGTCACGGACATTTGCATAGTCAATGTTGTTAACGCACATGCTTTGCAGCACTACAGTGCGTTGAAAAATCTAGTGTAGGTCAGACAACACAACGAAAACCTGTTGCAGGCCTTTGCAATAACACACTTCTTCATAGAGCTAAGTTGTATCTAATATGGCACAGAGATTTAATTCCATTCATTTCATGCATCATTTAGTCAGAAGATGGTAATGCAGATACTGTCAACTTCTGGATCAACATAATGTCCAATCAATCCAATCCAAAACCCTCTGGGGGGAAAAGGGTCATTTCCGTAAACTGACATCTGAACATCTTAAGCTTTGTGAGCGCAATATTAACCTACCCATTTTGTCCTCTTGGTGACAAGCTGCAATTAGATTTATGACTGTGCTAACACTTTATGAACTACACCCCCGGCTATGTGTGTGAAATGTTTAGAACATACTGTACAGTATGTGCTGTGCTTGGAACAGCTTTTACATGCACCGTGCCTGTAGCTGCCTTTACATAAACCAACAAAACTCTAAACAGCACATATCCGTAAATGTCCTCGTTTCATGGTAAATAGACTGATTTACTTCCAGTTCTGTTGCTCATATGGCACTTTCAATGGTTCTTTTGTTAAGGCCGTGAGGTGCGGCCACTTCTTTCTGAAGTAAGCTTGAGGACTGACAAATTCAAATGATGCTCCGTGAAAAATATAATCAAACTACAGCACGATTCTATGTTAAAGGTTTATCGGGTATACAAGAATTACAGTAAGTACTTAACTGCAATTTACCCTGCAGCAGTAACTATATCTTGCAATGGGCACTAATCCCAAATAGAGGGTGGGGATTAGCAGATGGCTTTACTTTATGGAGTCCTACAGTATGTAGCGCATTTCAATCACACACAAACATATGAGATGCTCAATGCCTGTACGCCTCAGTCTACACAATGGAACATCAGGCTCGCAGTATGACCACACTGCCAACACACAGTAACCATAGCTTTTCCAACACACTCTGGAGAAAGCAAAGGGTAATTTGGCAACCAAAACAAAAAAGTAAGAGAAAAAAAGCAATCCTTTTCCATGACAGCATAAAAGTGACCTGGGGGAGGAACACAGATCCACTATGCATTGTGGGTGGCCACTACAGACATGGACCAATTGTTCCATATCACAGCAAGGCAGGAGATCAGACTGCCGGCAGCTCTGATTCAGGCAGTTCGGCAGGCAAACAAGGGAAGCCAGGAACCACTTACCGTACACCCCCACCCAACACCCATACCGAATCAGCAGTGACAGCTGGCAACCTCTTTATTTTATTAGTAGGCTATTGTAAACAAGCTGTCAGTACAGTTGTCACACATTTACAATTACCTGAATGAAATTGTGACATGAGGGTTTTAACTTTAGTATTCATGACAGAGGCCAGAGAAACTGTAGCTGCAGAAATTAGATAAGTACAAAGCTATACGTACGGCTCAGTGTACAAGAATCCACACGCACTGGCTTTTAAAGGCTGCCAAATAGCATTTACCACGCAGGTCTACACTCTTAATGGACACAATACACACATAACAGAATGATCAGCACTCATCCTATTGGTCCCACCGCTCCAAGATCATTCAATATCCCCTCCCCCCGCCGCGCGCACACACACACACACACACACACACACACACACACACACACGGCTGTTAATCACCAGGCATAGCCCTAAACTGCATTTTCAAGGCCTGTTTGACATGAAGTAAACACAGCCAGGAAATGTATTTTGTGGCTCTAAACATTTATATGTGGACCTCATACTCCAAACAGTTTCATGGCCAACAAACACATCTTCAGAAGGTGCTTAGTAAGTCATTTGTAAAGCCTACTACAACATGGAATAACAATGCATAGCACATAACACAAAGCACGACAACACCACTGCTTGTTTGTTGAACCTTCGCTGCGATGTGAACTATACTGTATGTGGTGGGTGTTCACTTTCCATCCAGTGTAATTGAACAGTTAGGACAGCGCTACTGTTCTGTAAGTGATTCTAAGTGACCTATTTCTGCACTGAAAGCATTTATTGATACAGCTATAAAGGGTCAGATTGAGCAACCACATGTTTAAACATAATCTACAATACGAATATACAGAATGCTCAAATCCATAAATACATTTTGGGATCATAGGATCACAGGAGTAAATCCTCATCTCCGCCTTTCCCCATTTCATCTAAAACAATCTCTTTAGTTAATCTCAACTCATTGTTTTGTTAAGTGTACGCTCTACACTGGGAGCCATTAAAAATCCATTTCTGTTTTTTTGCGCCACTTACTGTAGACCCTGAACAGTCACTAAGATATACAGATGTCACAATTGCAGCACCAGTCCCAATTTAAAGAAGAGCTTATAGGCCTTTGAGGAAACCACAAGAAAAACGTGTTTTGAAATGCTTTGCTCTTTCTTTAGCCAACAAAAAAGGGAATGTATTCTATTGTCTGTTGAACATTAACGAAAGAACTGCCTGTGGTATTACTGATGTACGGATGCAAAGGTAATACACAAAGGGGAATATCCACAATGGCCACCGCAGTACAATAATTTTGCTTCATCCAATCATTACAAGTTGTGAAAAATATAGTAACCTCAGGGCTGATATAATCACAGACATAGGCCCTCTGTTTCCTCTATCACCGTGTTGCTGTAGTCATCACATTTATGTAGAGCATGCTCCTCCAGGGTCAACCTCAGTAGAAATGAAGCAGAGAATTGCAGTGTTTCCTGACCTCCTTTAGACACCCACTCTGTTTTGTAATGATGAATGTTCAATCCACTTGCCATGCTACATCTTGCCTCATGGCACACAGAGCATAGCGAAAGCTACGCTAAACAACTCAATGTTGTTTATAATGGCAGGTTTTTTTTTTTTGTATTTCATCATTCATGTAAACTTGGTCTATGGAATCTATGCATTTAATTCATGTGAATACCTAATTAATATGAGCATTGTTTCTATTGTCTCTGGCAATTGTGAAGAATAATTAGTGACTTTTCATGGGTCATGCTCATGGAGAATGAACATAGTGTTTGTTTTTCCATTTAGTGTCTGAAACAATCCTAAAGCAGAAACATCTGCAAGCTCTCACCCTCTTGACATGCTATTGAAACATTCCTTGGGAAATATTTCATAGCCTGTAGTCTAGAGGCTGAACTCCCCAGTGTCCGATGCAATAAAACAACCAAATAAATTTCACATAGCTCTGACTGTGCCCTTAACTGATGCCATACGGGAAGTGGGTCCTATCAGGTCCTCCAGACACTCAAAAAGCTCAGCTGTGTTTCCCCAGACGATTCATACCATTACACTTCCTTGCTAACTCTATCTTGCTGTGGTTGAAATATTTTTGCTTTCTTGATAGAAGGGCTCAAGGTCATTCCTCACTTATAATGGGGCTGTCAGACATGTGAATGTTCAATATCTTGTTGGCTTGTATGCTATTTAAGTGTTTAAAGTTTATATCAAGTCACTCAGCATGTTGCCACAATTTGAGGGACTGCTTGAAATACATGACCTACTCCATGGTGAAACATTTTGAGAGCAGAGAAAGTTGTATTATTGCATACAATCGGTGCAAAGCAGAGTCTTTTTGAATCAGCTGTACAGCAAAGATGTTGACATTCAGCAAAAGTGAAACATCCTCATGCCCCAATGACCTGAAACCATTTCCTCTCTATATGGATTGCTTGGCAAGCAGCCGTTGACGCCCAATAAGAACCTTTCTTTGGTTTTCCTTTAATCAACCCGGTCACGTGGCTTTCACATGTTTTAGTGATGGGTTGTTCTCAACTTTGTTTTACTAGAAACAATAATGTAAATCAAACCATGATATATATCACCACAATTAAACTTACAGCTATGCGGGTCGATATCTTCTGCTCCCCCTCTGTGGTTGTGGGCTTCTGTTCTCCGTTGGCCCTGTTGTAGTCTGGAGGTTGTTGGACCGAGGAACGGCCTCCTTTGGTTTTCCTGTTCCCGGGTCCCTGGTGGACTATGTTGAGGAGGTGCAGTGTACTGTCATGTTCACGGTCCGAACTCTCGGCTTGACCTCGCTGGTAGCGGTTCTCGCAGGTCGAATGATGCCTTCGACACAGCTCTATGCGGGCCCGTAAGCGTTCGACTATCGCACTATGTAGCTGTGGGACCGCGGACCCCCTGGGGGTGGTGATTGGTCCGTTAACCCCACCGGGCATAGCTCCCATGCCGACACCTAACATTGGTACGAATCCCCCCGCTGCAGACTGTGCGGGAGTGGCTTCTCCCATGCCCACCGGTCCCCAATAAATTTAGAGAGATGGAGGTCCACTGAGATTGTATACAACCACAGCACGGTCATGGAAAAAAACAAATCATTGAACTAGGCTACGACTCCATAAAATGGTGACAAAAATGTAAAAGTGTCACTATTTCGGTAACTAATAGGCTATTAGGCTAAGTTATATTAATACAATAAATGTCAAACGTAAAATAGCTCATTGACCCATAAATAATTACCCACTTTATCTTGACTTCGGCTCATTGGATTTTGCAAGTAAAAAGGTTGGAATAATTCAAAAGCATATCACGCATAACTTATCTTTCAAGAATGGATTCCATAGATCTCTGGCACATGGCATAGTCTTACCTCAAGATATGTCACACTTTAGAAGCGGTGTGAAAAAAGCAATAGTAGGCTACAAACTATACATTCATGGAAGGCAATTCATTGCCAAAACATTTTAGGAGACAAATCCACTTTACTTGAGCAATCGCGACATTTTCTAAAAATTAGTCCTGAATTCTCTCACCATCCGGATCGCTGAGGTCTGTTTGCCAATACCAGAAACACGCACCGGACGTGCAAGGAACCGTTGTATAAACCGATTGCGATTCTTCTCAAATATTTCCACTGACAATCGTTTGTTCGAGTGGTGCACTGAGGCAATTGCGGAGCTACTACAAGACTCTCATTGTATGAACATTTCTCTTAGGACATAACATAACGTGCTTTGATATTTGCGTCCAAAGGCACACTCTAGTGGAGCGAAGGAGGAACTACCAAACGATTTTGCAACATGTTCATGGATTTATGGAGGGCCTCCTACTTGTTTGTTGCGCGTATTGCACTATTGTACAGCTGAATACAAGAAGGTAAAAAAGGTTACACGTCACTAGACATGACACCATTTAGAGACAAACGGACAATGTGGCTGGTCAACCTTTATTGAGATTATTTTTAATCGTATATCCTAAGATTAAAAGTTTATAATAAATCCTTCAAATTGACATTTATTTTTTATTTTTTTATAAAGTGGTGTATAGCCTACAAAACTCCATACCATTCTGGAACACAAATACTGGTAATGTGATCTGTTTTTGTGTCCATGTTGTAAGGAGGCTTGAGTGAATTAAGAAGGAACATTAAACATTGCACACTGAATTGGATATGTGCTTCTTCAGTAGGAACTTTGACACACCTGTGTAGGCGTTTGAAGAGGTAAGGCGTGTGGTTGGCTATTCCAACCACACCATCTTTGTCAATACCCACTATGTCAGCTAGACCACCATACATGCTTTGACAATCGTCAATAATAAACCTTGTAATTCCAAAAAGGGTCATTTATCCCTCCTCCACAAAAACACAAAATTATTTACAGTATTTTCCCAACGGTTCCTACAGGGAGCGCCCCTGGCATTAACGGCAATTTTTAGAAGTAGGTAGGGATTAGCCATCTTGCTCAAACACGCATAGAACCCGGCTGGAAATTGAACTCAGGACCCTCATAGCTATAACTAAACCTGACTATAAGGCAATCCTACCCTGCGTGTGACGTCCTCACAGACAGGGCGTGATGGTGGAATGAAACCCATCCTATGACATGGTGAGATGCCCTGCTGAACATTAAGCCTATAGGCCAGGTATGCTAAAATCTGTGTAACATTTTGGAAACAGTATAGATAAAGGCAGCAAGAAGAGTTAATGATTTAATATTACTTGTAAAAATTAAGAAAGCCTTATCCAAGCAAGATTTCAG
Source organism: Speoplatyrhinus poulsoni (assembly GCA_025447795.1). Lineage (NCBI taxonomy): Eukaryota > Metazoa > Chordata > Actinopteri > Percopsiformes > Amblyopsidae > Speoplatyrhinus > Speoplatyrhinus poulsoni. The sequence goes on along the minus strand of JAOEGT010039610.1, from coordinate 3,792 downwards.
ATTACAAAAATCAAACTTCCAATGGAAAAAACAAATTAGTGAATATACATTAACACCATAAACTATATCAACTCCACTTATTGTGATTATTTTAATATGCAAATAAAATATCTAACAGTTACACAAAGGCCAAAGCAATATTCCTACAAAAAATCTACTTCATCTTGTGTAGTTTAGAAAAATCTCGGTTGTGTGTGGATTGAATATTAATCTTTTGCTACAAGCCGCATTGCCCAACAGAGGGCAGCAAACATCTAATGATTGTGGGTTATGACGTCCATAAAAATGTCTGTAGGCTAAATGATTATAGTCGTCAACAACAGTGGTCTGGTTTGAACATAAAATAAGATTCAGTACTGCGCATGATGCACTTCTTGATTTATTCCATAGTCTACCATAATACATGAATAACAAAGTCGTGTACTTGTGTATCCCAAATATACTGTACCACATTACCATCACAATGGCAGTGTTTGTCATATTGCTTCACAAAATCAAGTCTGTATACATCAATGTTAGTAGATACAGTTTTCTTGTATGACTTTTATACTTTGACTGCAAAACACACAATAAATTAATAAATTAACACACAAGCGGTCTACAATTGCATTACAGTAGTAGCAATAAACAGTGGTTAACGAATTACTAAAGTATGTCAGCCCAGTGACATTCTGACAGTGGAGCTGAGCAGTGCTCACTATCGTCTTCGTCATTTAAACACAGTAAAACTCACAATCTACCACGACACAGACACCGCTCTTCGGCTTACAACAAGTCTCTCCAGATAATAAATTAAACATCCCATTTCACTTCAGAGTCACAGGGAAGAAGGGCTTTTTCAGTCTAGTCTTTTCTCTCTTCTCTCTTCATCTATTTGTGAGTGACAGTTCAAGGCGGGAGGGCCTTTGCCAGTGCAATTAAATAGCCAACCTCCCACTGAAAGCATGGAACATACAAATTCAGTTCTGTTAATATTAAACAAATTTATAATGCAACAAAGGTAGCTTAATTTAATGAGACCCCATCCATATGAATATCACCTTACACTTCTCAATACAAAATAATGATAAAAGAATACAAAAAGCAGTAAAAATGTTAGAAAACAACCCATTAAGAATGACATCTTTACACATACCATCTAACATGTCTAGGTCTCACTAGTCAGTGTAAGTTCAAACAAGGGTTCTCCTGTAAGTGGTTCCAGCCCACAATGAAATACTGGACTACAAAAAGCAAACTTTCAAATGTCCACAGGTAAAACATGGCTGCTGCACATCATGGACATTTCTACAAGGAAACATTGACACTCAAAACAAGAGTGAATATATGCGGCAAGCACAGGAGGAAGTGAGAGAAACTGCATGTCCTTCCTCAGCAACATTCAAGATATAATCATAAACAAACCTCTGCAGCCATCTCCTTCACCAAGAAAAGAAAAATGTTCCGTTTTGCTAACAGTACACAGTTTTCCATTTACATACATACGTTTTGGAGGGAACTATTCGACAGAATAGCTATACAGTAGTGCCAGTGCCAATAATATAATATAAATATGCTTTCCTCATCCTACTGTAGCTCATATTTATGAGCGCATTAATGATCTGCTGAGGGAAAGAGCATAAAAAAAAGCTGCAACAGAGAATAAAGAGGTCTTGTCAAGCACACATCTGGCTTTGCCACATTATGTATTCTCCTAACTTCCCCGGTCAGTGCATTGCGATGCATCAGCAATTTACCTGAAATTAATAACCACTTTGGGTTAAAACTGAAAAAGACACAGGATGGCTGTTCTGAACGGTCTTGTTTTCTTATACTGTACATAAGGATGTTCCTGCCTGGCATCCAGCGTGACAGCTACAGCATTGAATATGGTTGGAGCTCCTGCTTTAATGCAAACTGAAGCAACAGTCATCTAAAGTTATTATTAGGGCTTCTGACAAGGCCCTGTTTTGTAAGGCCATACTGTATTTCTTCCTCTCACCAGACATGCACTGCTAAGCTGAAATAATGGCCTGCAGAGAAACTAATCTCCTGACTTGTTCTGTAGCGCTCAGCACAAACAGCAGATTGAAGTCAAGGAGAGAGCCGGCCTGTTTGCAAAATTGAGACTGCATCTTGGCATTCCTGAGACCAGTAATCATTATCCTATATAGTATAGTTATTGACCGCGAGCACTCTTTTAAATGGCAGCAATTTGGTAAATAAGCTGCAAAAAGCACAAAATGCCGTGCCGTTGCAGAGTTATTGCCCTTGCAGTGAGATAGCAATCTATACAATGTGGCATGTCATTATATATACGCAATATTATTTGTCCATTGTGTTCACAAGTTGTTACGAAGAGCTTTGGCAGGACACTTCACTGTATGCCGTGATATCCTGCATGTGTTGGCTGTGAGCAAGTATATGAAAGTAGGATTGGTTATGGCTTGTTGTCCCCATGTTTGTGTTGTCGTCTCTTTCAATTTTTTTATGCAAGCCTTACGAGGGTTTGTATCGTAACAGTGGCAGAGTCATGATACTGGGAATCAGTATACGTCTTTGTGTTTGTGTGTGTGGGTCAGTGTCAAGACTTGATGGCCTTGGTGGGCTCAGTAGACTGTCTGACGTCGGTCCACTCCTGCATAGTGTTCTGCAGGGCCTGGGTCTTTTCCTTGTCCACCTGCACATAGTCCACCTTCTCATCCGACGTCACAGAGGATGTGGAGGGCTGGGGAGACAGGAATGACATGGGAATGAAGACCATAATGGACGGACCACAGTTTGTGGAAAAACAAAGAAATACACATAAATGTGAAAAGCTGTGGTTTACAAAAGGTCAGTCGGGAACCTCCCATATCCCAAGGAGCATTTAGGGAGATCTTTAAATAAAATTAATTCCTTACAATATAGTACAATATAGTACAATTAAGCAGTAATCTCACAGTGTAATATTTCTAATGTTTTCCTTTTTAATATTATTTCAAAAATTCTATCCTCTTTAGTAAAATGTATTTTTCAATTATGTTTATGCTGCAAAACCTTTTTAGCAGGGTCATAGACTGAGAGCCAGTGGTTGTATATTCTGAGGAATTGTCTGTTTACTTTTCGGTGAGGGCTGGGCGATCCGGGCTGAAAGTCCAGCGCTAAGTAGTCCACGTTGCCGCACTTCCTAGGGGCGGGGCTGCTGGTCCCACTCACAACCGGGGAGGTAGAGGCTGGGTTCTGCTATTAATGGAGAGGAGGGAGGGTTTACTCTCTCACACACACACACACACGCAGCACACTGCTCATCAATACGACTAGCAGACAGTGCTGGGGAAGAGGTTGGCTAGACTGACTCCTGAAGTCGTCTACATACAGTAATTCATGTTCCCAGGATTCATAGTACTAAACACAGGCAGAGCATGGAGATGTGGTCTACAATTTTAGTGTTTTTCCAGACAAATGTAACACAATAAACTTCTGTTTTCATTGTGATTGATGGGAAAAATTATTATGTCTTTAGCGATAAATTGCTGTCCAATACAGTGCATCTGGAAACATCCTGTTTCCACTGATCATCTTGAGATGTTTCTACAACTTGATTGGAGTCCACCTGTAGCAAATTCAGTTGATTGGACATGATTTGGAAAGGGACACGCCTGTCTAGGTACCACAGTTGACAGTGCATGTCAGAGCACAAACCAAGCCATGAAGTTCAAGGAACTATCTGAATTGTCTGAGACAGGATTGTATCGAAAGCTACAGAAAGATTTCTGCAGCATTGAAGGTCCCAATGAGCACAGTGACCTCCATCATCCGTAAATGGAAGAA
>JAOEGT010039600.1:0-23172 GCA_025447795.1 Speoplatyrhinus poulsoni | reverse complement strand
CCAGACAACACAGCCCTCAGGTTCATAGGGGCACCCAAACCTCTCCACCACGATAAGGTGATGGTTCCCGGAGAGGGGTGTTGTTTGTTTCCATGTAAAATAGGCTGTACAGCCCTTACCCTTTTAGACTGCAATGTGAGTAATGTGTTTATTTTTTATGGAAAATAATGCATTGCAACTGGTGGATTATACTCAATTACTTAACACAAAGCGTATAGAATATAGGGCAGGGGCCATGCATGTTACACAGAAACATAATCGCATTGTCAAGTTCATTTGGTAGTCTACATTTCATTGAACAGATGTTGAAACATTATTACAATACTGAAAAATCACAACATTAAGTTGAATTGTATAAATCATGATGTAAAGTTGAAGTAAATGAAAGACAAAAGTTACAATAACTTATTGATTAATTTAGTCTATAAAACAAAAAAATCCATTGGGTTTAACACCAGATAATAACATAAATTTAGCTGTCAGTCAATAAAAAAATAAAAAAAATAGAAATAACAAATATAGCCTAAACACAGTGTTTTTTAAGGTAGGCATGTGCAGTGTTTCCTTTTTTTTTGTCTTGTAGACTAAATACATGTTCAAATGTAGGTATATAGGTATGGGAACTATAGCCTTATTTGCAAATTCCCTTTACACCAACATTTAGTTTGTTTTTAGTTGAACAAGACATGCATAATTCCATTAGGCTAAATGTGTATGCCGATAGGCCTACAATTTATGAAGAAGAAAAAACCTAATAGCCTACTTTACACTATATAGCCTATGTGCAAATATTATACTTGTACTAGTCTCTGTGCTAAGCATAGTAGGTGATAACCTATATGTAAAATCCACAGAACAATGGTAAAATATTCTACCAATACAGTGGTTCTCAAAGTACCACCTCATAAAATGTTTGGCTCTCCAAGTACCACCATTATGACCGACGCCACAATTACACATTATTATCATGATCATTATTATTAGTAGCCCATTGGTAGACTACGACTACTGCAACTAGTCTATCTAGTAAAATGTGCACGTCTTATGTTGACAGCTAATGCGATACTGCAGTAATGACACAAGGTGGCAGTAAAGGCGACACTTCCCGTCTACGTGTTTTCATCCGGAAATCGTCGCTCTACTTCTGAACCATGAAAACTAACAACATTAAGTTGCCTTAACTGGAAAAACTGCTAAAAATAATGTTAATAAGCACATATCATATTTTGCTTATTTGACTTTACGCATTGTCACGGGAAGGGTAACATGCCAGCATTACAACAAGGAACGCCTGTATGTTTACGGTAAGGACTAATTGTGTTCATTTCGCTCCTCAACACATACTTTATTAAACTAAAACGTGGTTCCGTCGAAAACAAAAACTAAATGCAAGAGTTGAAGTAAACGTATACATCCATAATATTTAATGATTCGTTGACGCCGTGAGCTAGCTACAGGTGATACCGATTTCTTACAGCACTGGCTGAATTACACATCGTCGTTCATGATGTGAGACGTCTCAGCTGACAGTCATAAAAATGAAAGAATATTAGCGTAATAATACTTTAAATTAAACTATTTCTGACTAGTAAAATTCTCTGAATTCAATGTCTTTCTGTTTTTGTTTCAGCTAGAAGTTGATTGTGCCAGTTAAGCATTTGGAATCACGTTAATTCCAAGCTGACTTGTTCTGTCCTGTGACATATGTGCTATCTTGACTATGAAATGTCTAGTGCTAACCTCCCGCTTTTGCAACACAAGAATATAGTGAGGCTGTCCTCTTGATTCCCCCCCCCCCTCCCCCTTGGCCATGCTTCGCAAACGAGGCTCTTTCATTATATTTGGAACATTCCTGTTTGTTACCTGGAATGCCATTTTGGTGCTACTTCTGTGGGGAAGAACCCAGTCTAGCCAGTTGTATGAGTCTGACAGACAACAGAGGGAGCTGGGGAAACCAGAAACTGTTGATGTTTTAGCAAAGGTTCTTCATATGGCAGACACACTTGAAAGGGAACTTGACAAACAGAAGAAACTTCTCCAAGAGATCCAGGGTCGTCAGTCACAGTGGGGAATGCCTAACGGAAATGGGCCTATTGTTGTAACCCCTCCACCAGTTATTCCAATTTTGGTTATTGCCTGTAACAGGGTCACCGTGAAACGCTGCTTGGACAAACTCCTAGAATATCGGCCCTCAGCAGACCTTTCCCCAATCATTGTCAGTCAGGACTGCGCGCATTCTGAGACTGCAGAGGTCATTGCTTCTTATGGCAGACAAGTAACTCATCTGAAACAGCCAGACTTGTCAGATATTCCAGTGCCACAAGGGCATATGATGTTCCAAGGTTACTACAAAATCACCAGGCATTACCGGTGGGCTCTGAACCAAGTGTTCAACACCCTGTCTCACTCCTCTGTTGTGATCGTAGAGGATGATCTAGAGGTAATAATAGCCAATTCATTATATTGTTTATTCATTTAATTTGAATGTTTACTTATGAAAAATAATAGTGAATTAGTTCCTTTTTTATAGCAAATAATGTTTGATTGTAGATATATTATGTAGAATAATTTGTTGCAATATATATAATAATATATATTCCTCTCTAGGTGGCACCAGACTTCTTTGAATATTTCCGTGCATTGCACCCAATGCTGAAGTCTGACCCAAGTCTGTGGTGTATATCTGCGTGGAATGACAATGGCAGGGATGGGTATGTAGATCCAGACAAAGCCAGCCTGCTCTACAGGACAGACTTCTTTCCCGGCCTGGGCTGGATGCTCTTTAGGGAACTCTGGAAGGAGCTAGAACCCAAGTGGCCTGCCTCTTTCTGGGATGACTGGATGCGTGAGCCAGATCAGCGCAAAAACCGTGCCTGTATCCGTCCAGAGATATCACGAACTTTAACCTTTGGTCGCAAGGGCGTGAGTCTAGGTCAATTTTATGATAGGTATCTGCAACATATCAAACTGAATACTGAATTTGTGCCTTTCACCAAGTTAGATCTGAGTTATTTGAAGGAGGAGACATATAGAGAATTTTTTGTCAAGGATGTCTATAGTGCCCCTGTAGTAACCTATGCACAATTGAAGCAAGGGCAATTGACAGGACTTGGGCCCTTTCGTCTACAGTACTCAAGCATGGACAGTTTCAAAGTCCTAGCTAAAAACCTTGGACTGATGGAGGACTTAAAGTCCGGTATTGCACGGACAGGTTACATGGGTGTAGTAACTTTCATGTCGAAAGGGCGGAGAATCTACTTAGCTCCACCTCCAGAATGAACCCACTATGACCCCTCTTAATAGTGAATAACGATGGTAATATTATTGATAATAAGAGTAATGAAGGAAGCTGCTGTAGCCTTTTTTGTAATCTATTTGTCAGCAGAGACCATTCCAAACCAAAGAATGACTACATTTATATTTGCTATAATGTGTTAGGATTGTTTCTGCTGTAGGGGACTTATTATTGCCAATCCTACTCAGGTATTTTTTAGGATTCCAAAATATTTTCACAATGTGGGATAGAGATGATCATGCATAATAGCGGTTAAAAATGCATTTTTATGTGACCAATTATGCTCATGCAATTATGTTTTGTAATTTTGTTTACAATGCAATTTGTGGGTGCTTGGGGTATAGTTCTTAATATGTGCACTTATTTTTGTTTAAAATGGTCCAAAGAGTACACCTTTAAGTTTTTTATTGTGAAGTGTTTAACATTTTTGCGATATTTTTGAATTAAAATAAACTATACAATCGTTTAAAATAGTGTTACATTTTAAATATGTCATAGTTAGTGTTGGATGGGTGTGGCAGATTTATACATGTATGTACCTACATGCATTTAATTAATGAAGCAAAATTTGCGCAACAAACGATTTATGGGAAATGATGAGCTACGGCAGCCGTCAGAGCTCATTTGGTTTACTGTGGTTTTCCTTGGACTGTTTACGTTTCGGCGATGATACTGCGAGTAGCCAATCGAGCTACTGGTAGCTACTCTAGCTAAAGTATTATTTGTCTGAGATGGAGGGACACAGCGACGGGCCTCCATTTAATTTGGATAAATTGTATATTTATCTCCGTGTTTTAATTATAAACACAATTTACTCTCGTTACCGAATGTTAGCAACCTAGCTTTATAGCATGTTGTGGCATTTCAGCACATTCGTACAAAATGGGCTTTAAACGTTAAATGGCGATTTCAGTATAAACTACAGTATACTCGTCATTATATTTTATGACATGCGAGCATAAGAGTCATTTTACAGGGCACCGTAGACCAAATCAACCCAGTCTGGCCTCAAGGTAACGCTATCTTCAGCTAACATTAGATTGCAGTTGCCAACTCAGTTATCTGATCTGGAATGGAGCCAAGCGGCTTGAGAGAGTGTCCAGCTGGTTCTGGTGTCTCAGAACCCGGCGAGTGGAGGGAAGAAATCCCCGGTGGGGATATCAAGTGTACTCAAACGAATGGAATCACAATAGAAAATGTCCACAAGGACACCTGCGAGGGAGAAGAATGTGAACACAATCAAAATAATGATGGGGAACAACTACCGGTAGCTAGTATCACATACGAAGAGGAATTGGACCCCAGAATACAGGTAAGACTTTTATTTTTATTTATTTTTTGCTCCTCATCTTACCTATATTGTGATTTCTAAATTATTATGTATGTACCATTTTGTAAATTAAAACTACTGTAAATGCATAGTAAAGCATGTGCATGTAACATTTAGATAATCTAATTTACTCCTAGATGCAGACAGCAGAGTAAAACCTGTAGTTTATTACAGCACAGTAAATGTGTCTTTGGTCTACAGGAGGAGTTGGAGCACCTCAATGAAGCCAGTGCAGAAATCAACAAACTAGAATTGCAGTTAGATGTAAGTATATTGCCCACTCATACGCTAATGTTTTACAGTTAAGCCCCAGGTCTGTAAAATGATTTGTGTAGTGTGTATTTCATTATCACAAAGCTAGGGAAAAGCAAGAAACATTCAGCTTTAACATTGATTATTTGATTACTCTCCTCCAGACATGTTGTTTCAGGCCGATCAATTGTTCCATTAGAGTGAAATGTAATCATACATGTCTCATCCAGGATGCCAGATCAGGATACCGGAAGATCCTTACAGAATCTGCAAGAAAGCTGAATGCCCACAGCTCCCAACTTGGCAGTTGCATTGAAAAAGCCAGACCATACTATGAGGCCCGTCGCCTTGCAAAAGAGGTATTTTACAATGAGTTAAATCACACAGTATGTAAAATAAATTACACCAGATTACATTTATGAAATAGTGTTTATCATTTCAGAGTGCAAGTATATTGTAGCACAGCATAGACACTTATAGAAATGCTTTAATTACCATTAATTTAATTACGATTGACTCAGAAGACTACTATTAGCTGCTTTTTGGTTGGTACAGTACTTTGTCAGTTTTTTTCTTTTGCTTCTGGTCTTCAGCTTCTTGTCGAGCTCCTCTTCCTCAGTCTATCCCAACTGGTTATGGTGTTCTCTCTTCAGGCACAACAAGAGACCCAGAAGGCTGCTCTAAGCTATGAGAGAGCAGTTTCCATGCACACTGCTGCCAGGGAGATGGTGTATGTGGCAGAGCAAGGCCTTATGGCTGACGGCAGGAACACCCTGGACCCTACCTGGCAAGAGATGCTCAACCACGCAACCTCTAAAGTAAACCATAAGACTACTGTGTTGTCTAAATGACGAGCTAAAGGGGGAATTACCGGTTTATTGTTGTGCACTTGTATTGTCGATGACTGTTTGGTGGGCTATGCACACAGTGGTCACAGTTCTAACGTGAAACCTAACCTAACCTCATCTCCTTGCAGTGGCTCTGACTGTCAGCCAGTTAGTTAATTATCCCCACAAGGGGAAATAGTTTTCCGTACATCAAATGATTCCCTCTACATCACTTTTCCATTCAGCGGCAATAGGCCTACATAGTACGTACTACATGCATACCGCGTGTCTTTCCCAGGTCAACGAAGCGGAGGAGGAGCGCCTCCGTAGCGAGAGGGAGCACATGCGCGTCACGCACGCCTGTCAGGAGGCCGAGGCTCGCGTTCAGACACTCCAGAAGTCTCTCAAGAGGGTCATCGTCAAGTCTAAGCCTTACTTTGAACTCAAGGCTCAGTTCAACCACATTCTGGAGGTAATGCCAGAGCGGTGCAGCAACCGTGAAAGCTACTGTTTGTATGCAAACTTTTGTTTGTTTACGATGTTTTGTAATCTGAACATAGTGTTTATTTACACTGGGGTAGATGTAAGGTGCTGACTTGACGAAAAGAGCTGCTTACGCTGCTTGTAATGTGGATTTTCCGGATAGTAATACCTTTTTATTACTGCAGTTTTCAAACTTTTGGACCTATTTATATAATATGTGCATACAAATCAAAACAACTATGAACAGCGTTGGAAATATATATGCATATTTTATCAAAGATAATCAAACAATTTAGTAATTACAGTAAATATAGACGGTATCAACCTTAGAAATGCTGCATCAAAGGACACAACATAGAGGTTCCCAAAACGTTAAATGAATTTAGCTTAAAGCATCTTGCAGTCCCTTGGGGTGGGGGGGTCTGGAGCCACAGTTATCAATCAGTGTAGCGGCTGAGGGGGAGAGCTACTTACTCACTCACTCTCTCTCTCTCACCTCCCCCTGCAGGAGAACCGCACCAGAGTGCTACATCTGGAGCAGCACGTGGCCAAGATGAAGACGCGCTACTCTATCGCCCTGCGCAACCTAGAGAAAATAAGCGAGCAGATCCATGCGCAGAGGGGGCGGGGCCAGACCGAGGGGGCGGTGAGCGTGGCCTGCTTGGGGCGGAGCCCTCCCGTGGGGGCAGAATCTGACGGCGGGGTCCAGGAAGGAGCAGGAGGCGACGGTGGAGGTGGAGCCACTGACTGCGCAGGCAGCTCGGCACTGGGCGAAGAGCTGCTGGGATGCTACAGGGAGAGGGAGCGGGCCGGCTCGGATTCCCTCTCCGTTTTCAGTCTGCAGACCATCGCTTCCGACCTGGAGAAATGTGACTCGGTGGAGCACCTCGGGGACTTCAGCGACGTGGGCAGCGTGACCGGGGATGACGTGATGGAGAGAGAGAGGGACAGAAGAGAGAGAGCGCCTGGCAGCGTGGCCAAGCAGAGGCAGGAGCAGTTCTACAAGCACCACCACCGAAGCTTCAGTTTGTGAAGCTCTCGAGAGATGCCCTGGTGACGCTCCAACACACAGGATCCATGGGTGTAAAACGGGCTGTAGTACTGTACAAACAAGCGCATAAGACTATAGTAAAACTAGGTAACTAAAAACACTGTTTACCTATTTAAAATACTACAGGTCATCATCCGTAAATGTCATCAATATCTATGAGATTGAGTTTGTGAGCCTGAATGAACTGCAAGGGAAACGTCAAAATCCCAGTTTGAATGATGACACTGGCCACATCACAATATTCCTTGTGTATTTGTCGTCAGGGATGGCTTCATAGTAAATGGTCACATGTTCAGTCCATCGTCACGGGGGTCTCTAGTCTGCATTATCAAAACCTATCACGTTAGTCTGCAGGGACAAATGACAAAAACATTTAAGCTTTCTGTGCAACATAGCAGCATGCTCAAAACTCACATTTCATGTATTTGTTGACAGAGTTTTGCTAAGTGGGCATTAAAGAAAAAGCTGTTTTTTGATTGTTCCTGAAGAGATCTATGGGAGTAAGACATTAATTAAATGGACAAACTCATGCCTTTATTTAGACAAAGACAGCATGCACTCCAAACTAGCTATTTATAGATCTGTATGACCTGTATTCAGGGCTATATGATCAAACACTGATGTGAATCAAGAGAGCAAGATAGAGTAAAAATGACAAGCTCAGTTGTTTTCTGATTTAAAAAAAAAAAAAAATATATATATATTAGTTTTTATTCTTGAAGAGCCTTTCATATTTTCATATTGTTTAGACTTACAAAAGTTGGCAGCAAATGCACAATGCATTTTGTTTATACTTTTGCGTTTTGTTTTGTTATAATGTGAGAAGTGTGCCTTGACACTGAATAACTAGATGTAGTATACCTTGTCATACTATGATGTAAACGGAATAGTCCGTAGTTCAGTTAGAAACATAGTGGTTTATAATTACTTTTTAATTATACATACACGGTTTTGTGAGACCTGAACATTTTTTATTTGGTATTTCTTTTTGCCTTTTCAGTGTAAGATGAAAAACAGTCAATACATGACTTTTAAATGTATGTAATTATTACAAAGCTGGAAAATATGTAGTTACATATTGTTTTATATTGTTACATACTGTTTTGAATATTTGAGACATTTCCTTGTATGGCTGTTTTGAATATGCTGATATTTGATTTAGTACCTTACACACGGTTCACATAACCACTCCATTTGTAACTGTATGCCACCCATATTGCATTGTGGAAATTCACTGATTAAAACAAAGTGAGACAGTATTTAACCCAGTTGATGTGCACCGCATGTTTTCATATGTGGTATTTTGTAAAATGACAAAGTCAGGGAATGCTTTTAAGAAAAAGAATGTAGAGAGCAAGAGAGGTTATCTCTGCCAAGCCATTATTCAGCAGGGATATAAATATGAAAGAGAATGTTGATCTCAGAATAGATTGCAGGAGAGGCAATGAGAACGAAGGAAAGTCACAAAGATACAATGAGTTCTGCTTTGGTCTCTAATGTATGTCATAGTAGAAGATAGACTGTTGACCTAATGACCATGGCTTACAGTAATATGTCAGGTCTACTAAAACGCCATATCTTGTCCCCATAATCCATTCGAGTCTTGATATAATTCTCTAATGTGAAGAGAGCCCATGATCTCATAATCCAATGTCTCCTCAAAGATTTGCCACGGTCATTTGACGTTTGTGCCTATATCTAGACTAGACCTTAATGTTTTTCATGTTGGAGCTTAAAAAAAACAACTGCACGTTTACGCACGCGTACGTCTCCATCATGACGTAGTGAATTAGCCCAAGATTGTCGGGGAGAGAGGAGAGAGAAAAGAGGTGGGGAGTGTGGTGAATCGCTGTTTCGTCGTTTATGGGGGAATGCGATTGTACATATTGCACGTATTGTACATTGCTATGGATATTTGGATTTCCTACATTGTCGTCCATAAATGACAGAAAGAGTAATATAGCTATACGCTTCGTTTTTATAAAATTCTGTTGATGCACATAGCTAACTGCACATCTACAGCCATATTAATAGAGCCATAAAATGCAAACATCTACCAAATAATCCGACACTGAGCATTCCATGACGATTCTTATCCGGAGGATTTATAGCCTACTGTTATCTTGACTGAGCGCATCGAAACTAATAGTAAGTACACAAGCTACAACGCCTTGCTTCACTGTGATTTACTGCCATTACAGATCGTTATAAGAGGAGTTATTTACACGGTTTCTCGTAACCATTCTTCACTCAAATGCTGTGTGCATATAGGCCAGGAATTTCAATGTGCAGGTATCAGTTGAGTTCCTCTACCATTCTAATGCATCTGCGTTATGCATTTGAAGGATCAAATAGCGCTTATCTGTCGAAATATGACTCGGTCAAACGAATGGCAATGCCAAACAGCATGCTACTCTGTATTTATTCTGTCATGGAGACTGTCTTGATCTTATGGTCGGCCATTCTCCACAGGCCATAACGGATTCCCAACAGCCTGCCAGTAGGCTACCTAGTTGGTGGCACCCTGTGCGTTACCCGTGCACGTCTCCATAGTTTACGGAAAGTCACGCACAAATCACAGTAGGCCTGTCCGAAATAATCTGCACGTAGCAAAAGGAACACGTAGACTGTATTATATGATACTAGTTGCATTGACACGCTTCCACATTTGTCTATTTCGGTATAGGCTATGTAATAGGATATCCCATCAAAACACTCAATGAAACAGACAACGTGAACATCCGGGTGTTCTAGAATCTATAGGCTATTAACATTTTTAGAATCAGCATTAATGCTCCGGGTGAGGGAGGGAGTTTGTGTTTTAGAACAGCGTGACGCTGTCCATGGTTCTGAACCATGGTTCTGTCCTTAATTTGCATTTCCATATTGTAGCGTTAAGCACCGGTCCCTTTTCTTTACCTCTGCACTCTGCCACTACAACAACGACGCCGATGGGAGTAGCTAGCTGTGTGCTATATATCAGGGCCATCTCTCCCACAACACACTCAAACTAAGTTTGCTTTAATGCTGCACATTGGGCAACTGCTGATATTACTGTCTCCTGCTGATATGTCTTTCTTCTTCCCTGCCTTTCTTCCCACTGTGTACAGTTCCCACATATAGTATACACAACACATCAACGTGCAGTATAGGGACACTGTAAGGACACTGAAAACACCCGTGGCTGGGCCTGCAGAGCTCTCTGGGTGAACTCTAAAAATACACTGGCTAATGCTAATGAAGGCTCCAGCAGAGTTTGCCTTGTCTTGCCACTAGCAATGCCTCGTTGTTGCCATCTGTCTCCCACACTGTGGTGGTTTGCTTTGTTGCCACCGCGCCACCCCCTACCCCACGCCACCTGGCTACGTGTGTGTTTGTGTGTTTGTGCAGGGGCAACATCATTATTCAACACAGCAAATTAAGAGCTATAATAGAGGTGTGTGTATGAGACAGTAGCGTGGCTTTGAGTGTGTTTGTTTCAACACCTGAGGCAGCAGGGCACACTATCGACCTTGTCAAGTGTCTTTTGACCTATCACAGGCTGAGATAGAACACTCATACAGCCGCGCGGACGGGAGAAGTGCCTATTACTTGCCTGCCAGAATGACTTTGAAACAACGTATCCTGCAGCTATGTTCTCTACAGCCAGCACTGTGATAATAGATAGACAGAGGGACCTAAAAACGTGGCTGTAGTCTAATGTTAATCTACCTGCACACACAACCGAAATAATATTAGCGTCAAAGCGGTAATTTAAGACATTGTTGATATGAACAGGATGCTGCGTAACTGTCTCAATGTTTTTTTTTTTATTAGATTTTTTAAATATTTGTACATTAGTTTTGTAAACTCTCTTTCCTTCCTCTGTCTTTCAGATCCAGCGATGGCTCGCCTACCATTTCTAATCATTCTCTATACACTTCCATCTATTGTTGTTCCCATACATAATTCATCATCTGGAGGTAATGTGTGTGTGTGTGTGTGTGTGTGTGTGTCTGTGTGTCTGTGTGTGTGTGTGTGTGTCTGTGGGTGCGTGTGCGTGTGTGTGCAAGATATTTATCTAATACATGCTAATGGCTAGAGTACATAATGATAATAGTAGATAGAGTGTGGAATCATACGCGGTCAGTTAAAGCCAGTTTAAACTACTCTAATACACACTGTGTGTACTGAATATGGAGGAGGCCGTTTTCTCGCTCGATTGCTACTTACTGTTCTTTTCCTCCAGGGTGCGCTATCATCCGGCCTCCGCGTGACGGTGGGATCCGCTACAGGGGCCTCACGCAGGAGCAGGTACACATCCTTCTGCCACTGCTCTGGATGCAGCGCCGACCATCTGTCTTTGGGTTCTTTACTGGGGACAGGAAAGCACAAAGGAGCGTGAAGACTTTTCAAATAACACACCCGTATACCTACATGCACACGCACACGCACGCACGCACACACACGCACACACACACACACACACACACACACACACACACACAGGCACACACAGGCACTCACGCACACATATAAGTCTTCTCACAGAGTTATAACCCCTCCCTTAGGTACAGTGTAATTCAAAATAAAGGGCTCATAAATGCAGGCAATATTGCCATGAAATGTCATTTGGAGTAGACTTTCAGCTCTGTTCTAAGCACCATATGGCTCCGGAATCCAGTCTATCTAACACAGAATGAAGAGAGTCCCTAAGTGAATGAGGCAAATGCTATGAGCAGGCATCAATCACACTGTAATTACTCTCTCGCTCTGTCTCAATCTCATTCAATCTCGCTTCCTCTCTCTCTCCTCCTGCCACAGATCCGTAGTGTACAGATCCTGCCTGTGGATTATGAGATAGAGTACATTTGCAGAGGAAACAGGGTGATTGTGGGACCTAAGGTCAGGAAGTGTTTACCAAACGGCACATGGACGGACATTGCACAGCACAGCAGATGTTGTAAGTTCTCTACGGGAAGGGCTACAACCTTTGCATGCTTTATCTGGCTATTGTATTTTCGTTTTCGTTTTAGTATGTTATAATCTGTAAAACCCTTTGAAATTAGTACTAAAATAAAATATTTATTGAATTAAATATATTAAATGGTATTACTGTACCTTGCTAATTTTGTTTAAACATGAGGACTATAAGGGCAAAAAATGCTCATGTCTTAGAATCTCTAAGACATCTTTTTGATTGCAGAACCTAAGGGAATGCATTGTAAAACATGCGCCCTCTAGTGGACAGTTAGAGCAGGTGGCCACTGGGTGTCCCTTTTTCAACATACTGTAGATACAGCAGCATTCCTATTGCAATTGCATAATTTTATTCATAATTTATTGCACTATAAAATGTTATATTGATGAAGTGGAATTTTAGATATGATATTTTCAAACAGACAAGACAGTTACATTACAATATATGTGTTACTATTATTATAAATATGAATTGATGCTCAATATGTGTAGCTTGGGTCTGTATCCAACATAAAGTGAGACAATAGTCAATAAAGATTTTCATTGTTAATTATAATGTAATAGAACAATATGTTCTATTGCAAAATTGTACTCTTTGTAGCCATTATAATGACTACAAAGTCTTCCCACAGTACTGTATTGCAACTGGTGAGAAATCTGACACATTTATAAGAGACTAAAAACGTATTGTTGTATTACATCATCACTATACAGCTAGGAAAACAGCGAATGTACCAACTAAACTGCTGCAAAGCTATCTCTCAGGCATCCTATTCAATACAATTGCGACAAGGAAATGGCACTCATGAGAAATGCAAAAGCTTCCGCTAAACTTAGAGTACTTTCAAATTGTATTAAAAATATTGGCTGGAAAACACACCTCTACAGTTGCATGCTGCAATAGTATAATTAACTGTCATATATCCATGTCTCTGCCAGTGCTGTTGTGTCCGCGGGTCTGGACCTCTCTGGAGAATGGCCGGGTGGCGGTGGAGCCCCCAGGCCAGCCAGTAGAGGGCACAGTGCTGCATTACAGCTGCCATGCTGGCTTCATCCTGGAGGGCACAAACATCAGCCACTGCACCAAGCTGGGCAAGTGGGACGCACCCAAACCCACCTGCCTCTGTGAGTAGCTCAGCTAGCGTGGCTCAGTGAAGTATGCAGCAACACTCACTGCCTCCATGGAATGCAACAAGCAAAGCTATATAGCACTGAACGCACAAATGTCTCATAATCCATTATCAATTAAGACTAAAGTTGTAGCCTAATTATATTTTCCACTTTTTTATGGTTTGATTGGGATACATTTTTAGACCATGCAAATACAATATATTCAGAGGGTACTCAATAATGTTACATTCTCAGTTACAGTAATGTGAACCCAAACAAATGTCTTAAAGTGTATGCCGTAGTCTACATACTAATTTAATTTAATTTGATGCAGATATTGTTTTAGACAATTATTCACTGAAATGTAATGATTTGATTGATTTGATTGAACAACATGCTACATGCAAGTCACATTGTGTCATCTCCATGTGAAATAATTCCACTCAGTGAGTATAATGGAATTCACAAGAGGGTAGTCTGCAGATTTACACAGCTGCCCACTGACACATTACATTTGAAAATATGGTTTGATTCAGTAAAAAAATATAAATAAATTCCTAACACATGGTTCCCTTAAGAGTGGGCACATTATAAGCTTTGTAGTAAACACGTGTAATGCTAATTAATTCATAAAGGCTAGCGTGTAATGTGGTTGTGTGGTTGATCACAGTCAATATTGGATTTGGGTAACTGAACACTTTATGCACATATTACTGTACACAAAAATATTCTGCATGTCTTATCTAAAATGTGGGGCTGAATGTGCATACATTGTTGCATAATAATGTTTATTATTATTATGTACATGTACATACTATTTTTATTTCCAACCTTTATGTACTTTTATTTTCTCTCCTTTTATGAGTGGCTTTGACCTTTTCACAATCTTAACATTGCTTCTGTCTGAAGTGCATTGTATTACATGTCAATGTGTGAATTACATTGAAACATTAACATGAACATTAGTCATTTAAATTGATTTAATATTTTCTTTCTTCTCTACTTGCATGACAAAGATGACAGAAACTACACCGGTAAGAAAATAAACATGTCTTGTATCCTTTGCAATTGGTTGAAACCATAATTACCTTCAATTGGCGATCATGCACATTGTGAGCACAAGAGGGCAGCAATGTATAATATAAGAATGTATATGGGGATCATTGCACGTACATGCAGTATACGGCTGAGGGGAAAAGGAAAGAGACCACTGCACATTCTTTCAAATGTAATAGTGTCAACATTCTGTAAATGTTAAAAACTTAATAAATAGAAATAGAAATATTTTATTAAAATACATAATTACATGTAAATAAAACAATAAACTATTTAATATCAGATACACTGCTGAAGTGGTCTCTTAATTTTTCCCCGCGGCTGTATCAGTGACAGCGGCAGCATTTGTTAAGGGTTGAAAAGTGATGTGTTTGATAGCCTAGCTGTAATAACATGACAGAAAAAACACATTTTAATGAAATCTGAGCACAGCGCATAACTTTACTTTAATAGACTTGTGAGACCCCTGCTGGCCTGATAAAAAATACTGCAGCTGAAAACTAATGTATAAAGTAGATGGGCATAAAATGAAAAACAAGTTTAATACATATATTCATTAACATCTCTAATATAATATAATTATTATATACAGCTACTCTTTCAAGCTCCTCGTTTGTGTGTACTCCTCATTTGTGTGTACACCACGACTAACTGCTTATTCAAAATAAAATAAATTCAGTCTTAAATGTTAAGTAAACATTTTTTTCAAGCCAGACCTTATGCAAATTGTATTTCCTAGTTATATCTGTGTCTGCAACATGTTGTAAATAGGCAATACTATTGTTGCTAATGGTTTTTGGAGGCTTAAAGGGTTGCCCATTGAACTGAAGTAGTGCATAAGTGATTTGAGAAGCATTAGCAAGGTGGCAGGTTTCTCAATACTAAAGCTACCAATGATGTTATGCTACAATATCCTGGATCCAGCAAGCCCTGCTCTCTTGCTCTGTGAATGGTATGAGCGCCAACACTGGTAATTCAGCCAAATGCTGTTTTGTCCCAAAGGCCTACTGCCATTGAAGCTCCATAGAAAACATTCCACTTAAACCATTTGAATCATTCCTTAAACAAAATTATACTGTATTTATTATGAAATGTACTGTAATGTAATGTCAGTGAGTGTTTGTTTTAAGTCACATAGAGTTCAGGAAAGCTTATCCAGTTCTTTGTGAATCGAAACGTGCACCAATTCCTGGGTTCTGGAACTATATACATACTGATAAATAATTGACTGTACTTCCAATGAAAAACAAAAGGAAATACATGTATTTAATATGTCTGTTTAGAGCTGCTCTCAATCATAGCAGAATATTTGGACAGACCTGATTGGATTATGGTCAAACCATTGACAACATTAAAGTATACTGTACACGACAAGCAGCAAAACACACAAAATGCCAGGGTTATACACCAAGCTAAATATAGTGATTTCCACACAGTGTAAAATATCACGTCATAGATAAATTAATGTTTACCTATGAATTGTGAAACCCTAAACAATTATAGGCTAGTGCTGTAAGGACCATTATAACTGATAGGAAAAGACATGTAACCTAAAAAAGCAACCTTATATTTACTGAGAATAACCATTGTAGTCATTGTGCTGGGAGAAAGTAAAATATGAATTGGCCAGATACTGAGCCATATCAAATCCTTTGGATAAGTGAGCTTATTGCACAATGACTTCAGTCAACTGGAACTAGACGTGTGCAAGCCTATCAATGAGGCAATCTAACAGCTATTCACACCAGCCAACAACACACACACAGATACAGTAGTCACTGCTGCACACACACACACTGACACACATAGAACTATTGAATCCATTTGGGTCAGAAATCACATAAGAACCCGGTGAAAAACTCCAATCATACACAAAGAACAGAGTGTCAAAAACGTAATTAACAAGTGGCAGAGAACACATTTCCTCAAACAGAACTTCAACGTCTGGATATACAGAGACATGTCTGTCCTGTCCTTTGTGCCTACCTTCTATCTCTCCCTCACTCTCTCAACCGATGTGCCATTACCACCCACACACTGCCTCCTCAGCAGGGGAAAGGTTAATATCCTGTCTGTCTACCTGTGTGTGTGTGTGTGCGTGTGTGTGTGTGTGTATGCGTATGTGCGTGCATGCGTGTGCATGTTCAACCCTATATGTGTTTACCTCCACTGTTGCAGAATCCATGTAGAAGATTAGATCTAGAACGTATTTTCTGCTCTCTGATCAGAGCGCAGGCTGTTTTCCCGTAGTTCACTGGAGCAGCAAACGTATACAGGCAACCAAATGTTAACCTTGGAGAGAGTTGAAGTTCACCAGTTGATTTGAATATGTTCATGTCTCGCGTCTCGGACAGCGCATTCATGATCACGAACACATTATACAGTATAATGTATATAATGCATTGAGATGCCAATGGGCTATAATGTAATGAGTCTGGAAATTATTTTAAACCAATAACAGAACAGTCATTCGAAACGTGTGTCAATCAAGCCTTATATTAATGCCTCAGAAAATGTCTTTGTGCAGCCATCATATTTTAATTTCACCTTCACAGGCCGTGCCAGAGCTAATGCCATATAGCTGGGTATAGTACGTGCCTTCGCTGGCGGAGATGTTTACGCTCGCCTCCGCAGGTGCCGCAGGCGCGCATTGTCTGTGTCGGCCCACCATCCGCGGGTGCAGATGAAGCAGCGTATAAAGTTCATGCCTGAATAATTGATGCCGCGCATGCAGGGTGGACTTATGGATTGGGAGCATGCTGTGCTGGGTGGGCGGGGAGGGGTGGGCAAATGCCACCAGATGATCACTGGACTCACCTCAGTCCCTTGGGGCTTGTTAGAGACTGGATCTGAAGGAGCTCACTCTCCGACGAACAGCTATTGCCATAATGAGATTTGGGTAATGAACTGCTGCAGGTACACAATCAGCATCCGCCATCGATCGACTATAAAGGTTGTTACATTTAGAAAGGATAAATAATTACCTCTGTCTTGAGTGCTGCACTTAGCGTAATTCTGAATGTGAATTCTAACACAGGGTCATAAGGACCACTTATTAAGGATTTGCCAAAGCACCGCCACAATAATGAAACAACTGGCTGTGTTTAGCATATCTCAAAGCAAGCGAATATTCACTTTTACGAAAGGTCAGGAGTCATAATCAGCTTTTTCCTAATTGAATTGTAACTCTAATTGTATTATATCAAGCGCCAACTTACCTACAGAGGGATTTAACTGGCAGGGAGGAAATGCATTGGCAGGCTGTGTCAGGTTGTATTGTGGTATTGGGCGTGTGCATGTGTGTGTGTGCGTGTGTGTGGCTCAAAGCATGCAGGCAGTGATTTCAGACCCATACGTAGTATACCACCCTATACTTAAATCAAGCCAAACACCCTTTATAATTGATACAGCCTGTCTGAAAATGTGATGAGTTCTCAAAAAAAAAAGTTGTTCAGACTTACCCTGAAGCAGCATGGATAGGCTGTTCAAAACCATAAAGGAGAGAGTGCTCTTGATATCCTGTGTTACCACAAAAACAATTTGCTACCATTGGTCAGGCAATCAATCATACTGTTCAGCGGTTCAGTATGTGTTTAAGATCTATGCAGCCTATTCGTTTAACTGTAGTCAGGAATGTGTTGAATTCATGTTGTTTACGAATGGTTAACTGCGATCTTGCATGCTCTATAACGCTGAATTGCATTAAATGCAACGTCCATTGTGTGGAATTATAATTTGAATGTGTGGTTGGTTTTTAAGATAATGAACTGTTTAAGTCATTATCAAGGTGTCCCCTCGTTGATTATCTTTTCCACAGATACAGTATATGCTCCCGCACGCACACGCACACGCACACGCGTCTCTCTCTCCCGACTCCCGCCGTACACATATAGTACTTGGCTCTCTGCTATACTCTCACATGCAGCAGCAACTGCTGCAGTGGAATACGCGCAGGGCTCTTTGGCGCGCCTGCCTCCGCCGCAAAATATATTTGTATCTGTCGGAATACGGATAGTTGAAGTGTTTTATTGCGTGTTTGCTTTTCTATTCTATTGCTTCACAGCGGAAAGCTGTCGTCGCGTGTTTTTCGTTTATGACCATATTTCTCATGATAGCCTGTAAATATTGTCCGCGTACTCGAGTGGCAATCCTCTAGCACGTTTTCTTTGTACAGTTCGTGAGTAGGCTATCAAATGTGTATTATACTGCAGTTAAACGGCGTTGTTTTGGAGTGGCTGTTTAAAATGTCTGAAATAGCTTGGACAGCATTCAATTATTTGACTCCTAAACGATCAGCTGTGCTGCACGGTGTCCTGATGTGCCCAAAAACGGATTGCTCTGGGTTATTTTGAGGCTATACAGTGACTTAATTGTCAACGTATTCAAGTTAACACATAGCCTGGAATTAACCAACTGAGTAAAATGATTGTGTAAATGTAGCCTATTTAATTTGAATTAGATTTAGGCTAATTCAATGCGCACGATACTAATCTCAAATATCCTAACATACTATTTAATATGATGATAAACCCGACCCCACATCAGCATTCAAAAGAAGCGGACACGTGTTGAGTTTACTTTCTGTAGACAATTTGTATGTTCCCTTGAATCCGCATCACTTCTTCAACCTCGGTCGCAGGACACAAGTAGCTCCAGTTCTCACTCACCTGACCATGGCGATGCTCAGGAGAAATCAGGGGACGTCAAATAGGGTCGTTCGCAGCCCAAGTAGTCTCCTGCGAGCGTCTCTCATTGTGCTTATCTGCCTTTGGCCATGGCCGACCCTAGGCAAGAAAAAGCTGTACATCGGCGCTCTGTTCCCGATGAGTGGAGGCTGGCCGGGCGGCCAGGCGTGCATGCCCTCTGCCCAAATGGCTCTGGATCTTGTGAACAACAGGAGCGACATCCTACCTGAATACGAACTTGAACTCATCCACTTCGACAGCATGGTGAGGAGGTGTTAACTAAGACACACATGTTTTAACATCTGTCATTTAATGTTGTCCTTGTGTTGCTTTTATGGTTTTTACTGTAACAATTTACACATTCCATGTAAGTTAATTTGCAAAATTGTTTCCATATTTGGAAGGAGTGTTGACTTACAGTAGGATATATTATAGGTATGGCTACATTAGTTTTACAGTGTCTCAACATCTGTTTTTGTATGTTCAATAAGGAGTCATTGACTTGTTTATTTGTGTTTATCTAATTTGAGAGCGGTTTTGCAATTTTCCCTCAACAACAGTTTTACTGCTATGTCAAAGTTTTTTTCCCCGTGTTGTCATCTTCGGTTAAACCACAATGCAGAGGTTGTGTTTTATACAGGCAAAAGTATGGCTGCATGTCTTCTGAAGATGCCACCAGGGAATTTCACAGTGTTTAACCAAACTGACTCCCACATTATTCACTGGCCATTAGTTAGACTATTCCTCTGTGCTCTTCAATCATAAAGCAACTGCAAGCCATGCATTGTTTTGGCTTGAGTGTTCTGCAATAATCTTCTCCTTTTGCTCAGTCATTAAATCACAGTGGTATTTTAAAATGTCAGCACTCAACAACTTAACCCTTGCCAGCATATTTCCTCCACTGAATTACCTCCTACGTTTGCAAAAAATAGTGGGTATTCTAACAAATATCTATTCTCTTCTCAGTCAATAATCTCTGGTTTGTTCTCCGGTTTGTCACTTTCGGTTATCCTGACACACATTTTCGAGAGAAACACAGTTTTTTATTTCACAAATGGACATCTGGCAGGGACATGAAAACAGTTAGTTGATTTCCACTTTAATCTTCTATTTCATTCCACTAAAGCGCTGTATCAATCATACTGCAGGCCAGGTGCGCAGGCACCAAACAGTTAACCGTGCTCTGACTGGTTAGAAAATGCTACGAGCTTTGTTCTGATTGGTGTATATGGCTCTGCATTGGAATCCTGTTTAAAAGAATAAGGGCGAGATAGAGAGAGAAACGGAGGGAGAGAGAGTTGGCATGGCAACACTCTCTTCAAGCATAGCACAGAAACAAACATATTTCAGGGATTTGGAAATATGTGAGCACATTCACACAGTTACAATTCAGCATCCCTATTTATTTCAATTATGCTCAACTTATGTAAGCGTACAATTGTACATGTGTTTAACAGAACAGTATGTGCGTGTGTGTGTGTGTGTGTGTGTGTGTGTGTGTGTGTGTGTGTGTGTGTGTGTGTGCGTGCACCTGTTTATGTAGCAGCTATAATGAAAAGATAAAACCCTTCTGTGATTTCATAGAAATTGGAAAACTCAATTCCTGCCGCTTTGGGAATTGTTGGCTTTTACACCTTGAGAAATACATGCAGATTATTTAGAACGGCTCAAAAACGCTTGCTCTAAAACTGCTGTGTAGTACAATAGGTGGTTTGTTGAATTAAGTCAAGAGCATATTTGTTTTCCTGTGCCAACTGGGTGGAATGCATTTGTTAGTTGACTGATTGAAAACATTTTGCACCTGGATGAAATATTAATGAGCGGCTTACCGTGTGAGAGGCAGAAAAGCAATTAGAAGAAAAGGGATTAATCGAGCTTGATATTTGCTTCCAGTTATTATATCTCTATCTCCAGCTTGTTTGGTAAAGGACCAAATGGACACCTGGAAAGCCTAATTCTCAACTTATTGTGCTACATTCATATTTAGACAAGAGCATGATAGGCACTTTTGTGTTGTCTCCAGTGTCATAAGATCAAGGCCTGAGAAATTGCAAAACAGCTTCCATTGCTAACAATTGTTCATGTCTTATTAGGCTGACAATGCTGAGACACAGAAAGGCATTAATCCATTGTGTTTAGTGTTTTTGTTGAAACTGGCAAACAGTGTAGCGGTCGATGGGATCTTTACAGACTGTTGAATGAATTGATGTCCTGTGCTTGTTCAACAGGATACAGTATTCATCATGTTGAAACACTTCAGAGTGTCCTTTTAACAGCAACAGATAACCCCCTGGTAGGGTATGAGCTCCTTCTGCAAGAAAACATGAGAGTATGTTCAGCAGTGTGAGGTCTATGCACACACACACACACACACACACACACACACGCACAGGCCGTTGCCATGGATATATCAAAGCAGAGACTCCAAACTTTGATCAATTATTAACAGTGATGGAGGGAGAACAGGGAGGCACAGAGAAATGGCAGGCTGAGGTGTTTCCCTCTCCTCTGTTCTAATTGGCAGCTGGGGCGCGGTTGCCCGCCCAGCACGGGGTGCGGCTCACCGATTGGTTCACATGGGCGCCCCCCCAATCCTAGTCCAGAAAAACTGGCTCCAGGTGCAATAATCAGCAAATGATGCCATGTTGCCACACAAGCTTTGAGCATCAAGTCATAAGGACCCCCCATCCCCAAAGTCCTTTATCGTATTCCCTCTTCCATCTTCTTTTTTATTATTCAATCTGGAGAGTAATTAGAGATTGTATTAAGACGGTCCAATGTCTTTGTTTATATTTCTGTTGGGAATCCTCATTTCCTTCCAAAGTGCCTTGTGGGCCGGGCTGATTGCAAATGCAAAAGCCGTGTTAACATTGACACCCATATTGGCTTGGGGAGTTTCAGGACCAAGGACAGTGTCAGCACAGGTGGTTTCATATCTCTTAGTGCCTGAATGTGTGTGTGTGTGTGTGTGTGTGTGTAGGGCAGGCTTACTGGACCAAAGACGTCACCAGCATATGTACACTTAATGCATGTGCGTGCTCACACACCTGTGTTTAATTAAGTGGGCATGTTAGGCACGTAAATACAGTCATGGAGTTCTTTTGGAATGTGAGTGGAAAAATGTATCACCCCAGAGAAAGCGCTTCATGAGCAGAACAGATTATCTTTAGTAAAGTAGGCAACAGGCATCATTAAGACCCATTCATAAAAGGGTTTGATTTGTACATCCTACAGCAATTCAAAAAGCTATAACAGATATTGCAAAAAGAGCAATATTAAAGCAATTTTAAACACTCTCTGCATGTGGGAAACTCAAACGACCATTCGTCAACCAACCATAGACTCTAAAGATTCAGGTTCGATATTCACAATAAACCAGAATTATCATTTACGTTCACATACAAGTTAGACATATGCAAAATTTTGAGTTGCCATGTTATCGATAATGCTATACAGTCATGTATAGAGAAGGCATGGATATATAGAGAGAGTATAGTCCTGTTGGTTCTACGACAAATTGGCAGATTAGTAATTCCATCCAATCTAATGGTGAAGCATCAATCACCCTGTCTCATCCATACGTCCTTCAATCAGAGAAATCACAAAGCCGCCTCAAAGAGCCAATCATCCCTGTGACACAAACACCCTGTTAGGGGACACATCAGTTGTTAAACCACTGTAGACCACCTTTGCGATTGCTTGCAACACTCTTGATCTGGAGTGTGTCTCGTCTCTAAGAGTGTTTGTGTGTGTGTGTGTATGTGTGTACATACTTGAGGGGGAAGGGGGGGCTCATCTCCGACTCCAGTGTGAATCATCATTATGCGTGTCAGGCAGGGTTAGCTGTGGTTCTGATGAGTACCGTAGCGATGGCGGGCCGGTAATCTTGCTGACGTCTGGTTGATGGATCACTCCAGCCTTCATGCCACCGGCTATAGACGCACCCGTGCACCACTTTATAGGACAGGCGTAATGACTTGCCTTTGTTTCCAGCATCTGGATTGTGTCCCCTAACCTCTCTCCCTCTCTCTCTCTCTCTCTCTATTTCAATCTCTCTCTCTCTCTCTCTCTCTCTCTCTCTCTCTATTTCAATCTCTCTTTCACTCTCTCTCTCTCGCTCTCTC
>JAOEGT010039590.1:0-21280 GCA_025447795.1 Speoplatyrhinus poulsoni | reverse complement strand
TCTGTCTATCTGTCCTACGTTGTCAGATTGTCCTACCATAGCGCAGAATGATAGTTATAGTCTGTCTATCTGTCCTATGTTGTCAGATTGTCCTACCATAGCGCAGAATGATAGTTATAGTCTATCTGTCCTACGTTGTCAGATTGTCCTACAGTAGAGCAGAATGACAGTTATAGTCTATGTCCTATGTTGTCAGATTGTCCTACTGTATCGCAGAATGATAGTTATAGTCTGTCTATCTGTCCTACTTTGTCAGATTGTCCTATCGTAGCGCAGAATGATAGTTATAGTCTGTCGATCTGTCCTACGTTGTCAGATTGTCCTACCGTAGCACAGAATGATATAGTCTGTCTATCTGTCCTACGTTGTCAGATTGTCCTACCATAGCATTGAATGATAATTATAGTCTGTCTATCTGTCCTACGTTGTCAGATTGTCCTACCATGTGAACTGATATACCAGGCCAAAGAATTAGTATAGTTTGACGAGTGAAAATAACTTGAGGCTGAAATTAAGGAATACGTTATTTGAAGGGACAAAATATACTGCTTGTCATATTGTGCTACCAGGGGAAAAAAAGCAAATGATACCATCTGTTACAGACGAACAGCGTCCGTTAGTTGGCACAATACATTGTTTTTATTAATAAAAAGGCATAAACCTATACAAGTTTGGCACACATAAATTGTAACACTCTTTTCGTTGTCGTGAATATTGTGAAAGGTTTACATAATATGTATTCTAAATAATAATTAAGAATACAAATGTTAAATGACAACCTGTAAGACAACATTAAGTAAAACCAACATGCAATAACAGTGCTAGCAAGAAACACTGTAGATTTACAGATCAGGGCAGGACAATATTATACATTATATCATGTCTCAGGAATGACCAAAAATGACGCAGTTTGAATGTATGCAGTATGACGAGATAGGACAATCTGACGGGTAGGATGGCATTCAGCTGCATGCAGGGAAGTAATTAGAGACGCTGTCAATCAGGGAGATGTCAGACACACTGAAGGGGGGGGGCACATTCAGACAGTGATATTCTCTATTCCAGCATAATGAGGTGTGTGTGTATGTGTGTGCACAGCACCTTGAGCCCATGTGTTAGGACAGACCTTTACATTTAGTCAATTTACCACACACACACACAGTAGAGACTGTGACAGTGACACAACGGTCTGAGAGGAGGAGACACAGCAAGGAAGGTGTCTCTGTGTGCGTGCGTTACATGGGGACAGCAGGTCAGAGATGTGTGATCCATTATTGATGTCTGCCACACACACTGTCCTGCTGTAGGGGAAGGGGGGGTGGCTAAGACACACCTGCTCTCCTGCACTCCTAAAGGCCGCTGCATGCTACCACATGCGAGCACTCGGGCGGTTCCAAGCATACTCCACATGGATGCATCGGCTATTTCTGTTTACAAAAAAGTGCTTTGAAATTAGCGATATTTATAACTATGACTTTTATGTGCGCACATTGTTTCCTATGAACAATATTGGTGTAACTAAGGTATTCGCTGGAAAATACTCATCCATGTGGTGTCATTCACGTGAGGCACCATCCAATACAATGAGGGATAGATGTGTTGCTCAGGGACACCTTAACACTCCGCCAGGAGGCAGTGTGGATCAAACCACTGACCTGTGTGTTGCATGTGTGTGTGACTGTCTCCAGGAGGGCCCGGGCCAGTGGGTGAGCCTGGACTCAGAGGTCCTGATGCGGGAGGACGAGGTCTGTGGAACCAGCAACCCCACGTCTCACCAGGTCCTGCTGGACACGCGCTTCGAGCTGCCTTTCGGTCCGTGAGCCGCGCCCGTGCGCCAGGGTGTGATTTGAGCCAGTTGTCAGTAGGGGGCGGCACAAGTAGGGATACTGCGCGTGTGTGTGTGTGTGTATATTCTCTCTCTCCCCTCCCACCCCACCCCAACAGTAGAGGCAGATTAAACATGAGAAAGGCACTTTTGTTGTGGGACATCCTGGTTATTTTATCTACCCAGGCTAACCAGAAGAAGCCGACCTCATAATGAAATCAGTGGCACTCTGTAACCATAAACTCCTAGAAGAAATAGGAACGCACATTTGCCAGGACAGTGTTTAAGTACCGGTCCTATGAGCCCTAAACATGGCCTTCCTCCAGAGACTTGGAGACGTCTGGTTAGTGTACCGGTTCTATGGACCCTAAACATGGCCTCCCTCCAGAGACTTGGAGACGTCTGGTTAGTGTACCGGTCCTATGAGCCCTAAACATGGCCTCCCTCCAGAGACTTGGAGACGTCTGGTTAGTGTACCGGTCCTATGAGCCCTAAACATGGCCTCCCTCCAGAGACTTGGAGACGTCTGGTTAGTGTACCGGTCCTATGAGCCGTAAACATGGCCTCCCTCCAGAGACTTGGAGACGTCTGGTTAGTGTACCGGTCCTATGGACCCTAAACATGGCCTCCCTCCAGAGACTTGGAGACGTCTGGTTAGTGCGTAAGGTGTCAGCTGCATGGGCCCTGTCTCTGCTCACTGCTTCCATGTGTGTTGAAATCCTTCCCAGCTGCTGTTAGGGAGTCACCATCACTATGTCTCCCTGCAGACATCCCGGAGGAGGAGGCCCAGTACTGGACCGGTAAGCTGGAGCGGATCAACACCATGCCCATCCACGATAAGGTGAGAGTCCGCGGCGCTTTCCCCACACACATGCCTACAGCCTATAAACCTCTGAGCCTATAAACAACATGCTTGTGTACAGTACAGTACTTAAAGGTGTAGTCAGCTATTGCAAGCTAATTGTAAGTTAATACACATTTTGTCAAATTCACAGAATATCTCTCCGCATTTCGCTATCTTACCGTTCTCTGTGCGTGTTGAAAAAACAGGGTGCATAGTAGAGGTCTTCACGGGTCCAACGCATCAGAGGGCGTAGAGTAGAGGTTTTCATGGGTCCAAAACATCAGAGGGTGTAAAGTAGAGGTCATCATGGGTCCAAAACATCAGAGGGTGTAGAGTAGAGGTTTTCATGGGTCCAAAACATCAGACGGCGTAAAGTAGAGGTCTTCATGGGTCCAAAACACCAGAGGGCGTAGAGTAGAGGTCTTCATGCGTCCAAAACATCAGAGGGCCAGAGTAGAGGTCTTCACGGGTCCAAAACATTGGATCCGAAATGAACCAAAGCATTCTTCACCCAACCCGATTTGATTAAATTAAAAACGTATACATTGAGATCCGATTAGAACAGAACTGACGACAAACCGACCCGAACCCGAGAAGTACTGTGGATTTTATTTTAAACAGACACATACCCGATCGGGTCCAAAAGACCCGCTGAGTACCGAAAGAATAAACAGAACCTTAAAATTATATTGCAACAGGTGAATCCATGTTGCCATCTATAGTCAAGGGATAGTGCTGAACATTTGGCTGAGGACCGCACAGGCACTGCTGTCAAATGACAAAAGGAGGCAAATTACTTTTTTATTTAATAATTTAGATTTATCAACTGAAGCAAGGCTGGACCTATTCGATGTTTACATTTGTAATTCCTATCACGGACCCTGCACGGACCATGGTCAGATAGACAACCAAGTAAAAGCAAGTTGCCTGTATGTTCAGGGGTGCTGGCAGTAGTAGCTAGGCCTATCGCTCACCGGCGCCAATGAATGAACTGCTGTTTGGTCAAACCATGACAAAGAAATTCTGTTACTTTTTCGGTTTCAACATTTTGCAATTGCTTCTTTTTATTTTTATTTTTATATATACATATATAAATTATTATTATTAATTATATTAATTTATTAATTATCGCATCCAGTTTGTAAATCACATTTGCCCAAGAATTATAGCATTTATGTATATTTATTGAAGGAGAGGTGTTTTTGTTTTGATCGAGTTAAACAAATACATTTTTCTCCAGCATCCCTGACTCCATATAGAAGTAGGTAGGTAGGCCCTGACTACATATAGGTAGGCCCTACTCCATATAGAAGTAGGTAGACCCTGACTCATATAGAAGTAGGTAGACCCTGACTCATATAGAAGTAAGTAGACCCTGACTCATATAGAAGTAAGTAAGTAGACCCTGACTCATATAGAAGTAAGTAGACCCTGACTCATATAGAAGTAGGTACAGTAGGTAGGCCCTGACTCCATATAGAAGTAGGTACAGTAGGTAGGCCCTGACTCCATATTGCTGAAGTAGGTAGGCCTAGGCAATCCAAACGAGTAGATTGAAGGACTGACTTCTGGTGTCTGTTCTGGAATTCCAGGCCCAGATTTAACATGGTCACTTGCAGATAGTTTTAAGAATGATAAAATAATATATATTTTTAAAGAACTAAGGAATGATATTTAACCTACATATTTTAATATTTGGTATGAGCCTTTTGGTACACAATTCAAAGTCAGAAAAGCTGAATAAATACACCAAACACACTGTTTTAATGGTCTTTGCTTTGCTGTATACTAGCTACAGTAGCTGTGAATAAGCCAACCTCTGGTCACCTCTGGTACTGCAGTCTGTATCAAGTTGGTGTGGTTTGGTCTTATTTCACAGCTTTACACACAGATTGCTTTATTATAAGTATGTATTAATGCAATGGCAAGGTTGTTTGGAATATACTGTGTATTTTGTTATAATGTTCTGCTGTACTAACGTTTTGTTAAGGGGGTTTATAAGCAGGGGATTATGGATGACCTGAATTGGATTATCCTGCATTTGTCATTCTCCATCTTTGGGAACATCTGTTTCCTTTTTCTGTGTCACAAATCTAGTTTCTATTTTGGTTTTTGTTAGATCAATGCTCCCACCTGGTGGCAAATGTATATTACTGCAGCTAATGTCTAATACTAGTGATCTAATAAATCAAATGATTCTCTCTCTTTCTCTCCCCAGTGTCCCCTGCATGAAGAGGCTCAAAGAAAAATGGTTTCAGTCCCCTCACAGTGCTGTAAGTAATTCTACTTTGGTCTACATGTGCTCTTGTTTGCTCTGGTCCCGTTGGATGTGTCCGAATTCATTTCCTACAGCAAATTATGTCATCCATAGCAGCACAAAGTGCTTACAATGACATCTTTATGAGGCTTACAGTCTTGTTGAGATTCAAAACCGTGACCTTCTAGTTGGCAATCAACCACACAAACTTCTAGTTATTTTATATAGTATGCCCTTTCTTTATTTACACACCCACATCTCACATTAGCCTTCTTCCTAACTTCTTACGAGACTGGCTAGATACTATGGCTCAGATCTCTTCTCTGGTTCTGTACCTTTTTTACCATCACAAGTACTCTTCTAAGTTATCTTCTCTGTACATGTGGCTCAATCTCAATGTCCGCCCTAAGCCCCCTATTGCCCTGAACCCTCACAGGCTTTAGTGATGGCTCAAAATGATAAATGGTAATCAGAGCATAGCACAATGCGACATATGACAATGGCAAACGTGTTTAGAGGCTATAACCGCTCATTTCGTGTCCAAGCATTTTCCTTACAGACTAGGTAATAGTTTTTAACAAATAATACATTTATTATTTTTGTCAAAACAGCATAATTAAGCAGAAATGCACATATATGTTTGATGAATAATCTAATCAAAGTGTACAAAATAATAGGCTTTGCACAGCATTCGCAGTTTTCAAGCCATTTATGCTCCCTACTGTAAGTCTGCATTCATGCAGGCTTTGCCTAATGGAACAATTACCCACAGGTCATTTGTTGTGACGTGTTACAGAGGGCCGGTGTCCCTACTGGTTTCCAAGCTAACGGGGTCCTTTCTCCTGCATGTGGTGTGTGCTTGTTTCTTTCTAAACAGCCGCACACCTCTGCAGCACAATATTCCTCGAAGTTTCAAGTGTTCTATCATCACTACATTCGCAAAACATGCCACAAAACATTTATCCCAACAATTTATAAGGTTTCCATAGCAAAATTGCAATGAAAACTGGTTGAAGGCCCAGGAAGGCTATAGTCTATATCTACTTCTGTGGACATGGACGAGCACTTGCTTTGAGACAGCCCTAAACCCTCACGTACAAGGACAAGTACTCAGATCTCTTCTTCTCTGGTTCTGTAACTGTGTTACCATCACAAGTACTCAGATCTCTTCTTCTCTGGTTCTGTGTGTGTGTCCTGCATTTTCCAGGCAGCTGGAGTTATTTTGGGTGGAGTGAACAGCAGAGTACGTACAGCCATTTGCTTTTTACTGTGGCTTCTCCTCTTTGTGTTTGCCTTTTGTGACCCTGGTACCTTGGTTTGTTGCTTTTGTCCCACCTACTTGATTGTTTGTTTGCTTATCTGAGTCTTTGTTTTGTCCAGCTGGCCAGGTTATGTGTACCTTCCACCTGTTACCACATGAGGGAGCTGCAGGCCAACATTATTGATGAAACAAACTGCCATTTTTAGACATTTAAGTGCTGGGCATTATGATCTGTAAAGTGATGAGACCAATCTAGCCTTTCTTGAAGTCTTAGCTTTTTTTTTCATGAAGATCTACAGCAGGTTTGGTCAGAATTCCTTTGGGCACCATAAAACGTCTGAATAGATTTATACAGAGGCAGGGAGATATCAGCCAGAGCAGATATCTCAGAGCCTTTCACTCACTGATCACTGACACTGAAGTACACTAAATGAATATCTCTAAAATAGTATCTACACTTTATTTGTTAACTCTCTGAGGAGAGAACATCACACTCCTTCTGTGTGTTGTAATCTGAGCTCCACTGTTTGTTCACTGTGTGTGTGTGCGTGCTTGTGTGTGTGTGTGTGTGTGCGTGTGTGTGTGTGCGTGTTAGGGGTGCACAATATATATCAACTCAGTATCGTTATATCATATTGATATAACGAGTCATATCGTATAACGTATCGTATAACAATACTGAGAATATCATACTCAGTATTGTTATACGATACTGAGAATATCATTGCAAATGTTGCAGGAAGTGCAATATTCAGTTAATTTTGTGGAAAGATGTGTCCATTGGCTGTGTGGCTTAGTTGTGTTTGATTTAGACAGAACAGTGAGATGTGTGGCTGAGGAAGCTAATGACATAATAGAGATGAAGAGGAAACATTAGTGGCCAAATGAATGCCTCGTTGGTAGCTTGGAATAACTGTCCAATAGAAAAATATTTAGTTTTGATATGTTATGATTATATTTGATGCATTTTCCCATAACCTTTGTTTTTACTTATGTTTAAAATATCGAAATTAAAATCGATATTGTAATTTTCATGATCAATATCGCAATATCACATTTGATCAATATCGTGCACCCCTAGTGTGTGTGGCACACTGAGCATATGTTTTGGCTGAGATGCTGGTGCACTTGTACGACATCTAGTGGCAGAATATTGCATAGAGCAACTATAAAGAATGTAGATTGTGTTCTAATGCGACATCTAGTGGCAGGAACATGTTGACCAATTTCAAATAGTGTAGATTGTGCCCAATAGTGTGACATCTAGTGGCAGAAAGTCGCACACAGCCACTTTAAAGGGCGTCCATTATGCCACATACAGCTGTGGAAGACCACGACAGTGCCGTGGACGACCGGGACAGCGAGTCGGGCGGCAGGCCACCGCGGTACCACAACACGCCCCAGACCAACTCGTCGGTCCACCAGTATCCAATAGGACGACGGCAGGGGTGGTCCCAGGAGTATGGCCCCGCCCACAGCGGTGAGCTGGACCACAAGGAGCGGCGAGGTCTCAGGTAAACAAACGCAACACAATCGTCCGCAGGTCCCTCTATGTGCATGTACACAGTTTATGTACGGTGTAGAATACAGTGTATACTCAGGCTCAACCATCTTCTCTTTCACTCTAACTATGACCGTACACAACATCAACGCAACATCGACATTGTTGTACGTTGTCACACAACATTCTCTCTCTCTCTCTCTCTCTCCCCCTCCTCCACTCAAACACTTTCCTGTCATACTAATCTCATTACGGAACAGCCTCTCTGGCCGAATGCTGGCATAGTCCCATTGGCAACGCTAATGTGTGTGCGGACCCGGGGGTTAGATTCTCAGTCAGTCTAACTGCTCTCAAAGGACGCCTAATGCATTCTCCCACTTGCCAGAATCAAAAAGAGGAAGCAAACACATTTTATTTGTTCCTCTGAGCTTTTCTGATCACAAGCACACCTGAGAATGACGTTAAGTATAATAGGCTTTTAAAGGGTTTTCTTATTGCAGAAAATACTTCTATTCAAGGGACATTGATCATGTGATAATAAGACATTCAGTTTACATATACACACTGAGTCTTTTTATGTTGTCTAATCTTTGGTTGTTTTTCTCTTTCTTGCTTTGGCCACATTTTATCCCCACTGCTTCCTGCGTCATTGTTGTTGCTTTTCATGTTAGGCGGTCCAAAAGAAAAGGGGTGGGAATCATTCCTGTTGACTCTGGTGTGGGCATGGAGGACTGGGTGAATAGATACAACATTCCCGAGTTGGGAATCTTGGATGATTACTTGTATGCTGAGCAGAAGGTTTGGGAGGACGGGGAGGAGGAGAAGAGCATCATCTATCGCATGGACGACCGCCCCGGTGAGGCCAAAGGCAGCCGGTTGTACCAGACGTTGGAGTGTGGTGTCGTCTGCGGAGGAGGCAGACGACACTGGCGACCGATGCCGGGGATGCCGGGGCATCGGCGGCAGTGATGTGCATTTGGTTTACAAGGAAGCGAGCAGCTTTGAAGACGAGTTGTCCTCTCTGGAAATTGATATCATTCCCTCGGTCAAGTTGAGTGGCGAGGGACTGCTGTATAAGACGAGGCTGTGGGCCAAAACTGCGTTGCAAGGCACGCTTCAGAGCTACGCATCTTATCGTGAGGAAGAGGCAGCCCTGGAGGAGAGGCTTCCAGCGTCAGGATGAGGAGCGAGTACAGTTCGGTTGGTTCAGACGAGATGCAGTTCTCCTTTGGATCTGAAGAGGAGCTGGATGATCTGACTTTCATTGAAGGAGATGTAACCTATGAAAACGAAAGCTACTACAATCCAGACAGGTATGTGTCCTCCATCGAAGATCAGAGATACTGGAGCAGCGGGCCTGGAGATGATGATCTACTATCTCCAGTGAATGAGCCGGGGGATGAATATATAGACCCTATGGGGGAATTTAGGGACTTGGTTCACTCTGTGTCAGAGTATCTGACTGTCAAAGAGGAGGAGATCAATAAATTTGAATTAATGCCTAAACTAATCAGGAGAAAATTGCCGTCATTGCCACAAACGGAGATTAAAAAGCCACAATGTGAGGAAAGTAAGATGCAAATTGAGGAAAGTAAAACGCAAACTGAGCAATGTAAGATACAAGATGAGGAAGGTCAGATACAAGATGAGGACAGTAAGCTACAAGATGAAGCCAAACATTATGAAGCTAAATCAGCTGATAAGGATGACACGGCGGTTGAGCATCAGCGCCTTGTTGGCATAAAGAATGCCATGAGCTGCTTATTTGGCTCCATCACAGGTTCCAAGCCATCTGAGTCTACAGAGTACTCTGGTACAACTCAAATTCCTTGCCATGTGCCTCTACAGGCACAGTCTGGGATATCAAAACTGTTATCCTTTATCTCCAAGCCTGGTTCTGAAGCCTCAGCGTGCCCTAGACCTTTTGACACAGAGCCATCTACCACCACACCTCCACCACAAGCTGAATCTGGCATTTCACAGCTGCTGTCATTCCTCCCTAAAACTGGTAGTGGTTCACTGCCGGTGGCCATAGTTCCTCCTGCGCCTCAAGAACCCATAAAAGATAAAAAATTCCCCTTTAAGTCTCTTATGCATTTTCAGTCCTCTGATCCCAGTAACCCACCAGAAGCTGATCAAGAATCAACTAAAGGTGGAACAGAGACTAGTCCACCATCTGTGGTTGTATTCGGAAGGGTTAGTCCAATGAGAATATTTTCAAAAGAGCCTTCTTCCCAGCCACTTGAGCACAGAAGTACTCTAGCAGGAAGTCATGAATCAGGGACAGATTGCGTGGACAGAACTAGGAGTCCAGAGAGGGCTTGCTCCCAAGCAGAACGGCAGTCATCGGGTGAGAGAACAGGTTCAGGAGGGGGATCTCTTGAGCTTCTAACTGGTACAGGAAGTGGGTCTGTTGAGCTTCTGCCAGGTTCAGAATGTGGATCTATTGAACTTCTACCAGATTCAGGAAGTGGATCTGTTGAACTTCCTGAAACGGAGTCATCTGGGGAGGTCCCTGATAGTCAGCTGAGAAGAAAATCTGAAAGCTCTTCTGAAGATTATACCAGATTATGCAGTCCTTTTAAGAAATCTTCAATCAACACCATATTCTGACAACCCTCCACAGTCAGCAAACAAGCCTGCAGAGGAGTCGTTTTTGGGAAGCAAACTGAAATTATAATTTTTCTCTGCTGAAAATGCATCAACACCACAGCAACCCAAAGCAGAGGGAGGCATTTTGTCTGGGCTTCTGAAGCTTGCCATTGGTGAAGATACCAGCAGAAAAAAATGTGCACCACCCAGTCTTGCAAGACCCCACTCTCCAAGCTGTGCTATGCTTTTTGAAAGTGTACCAAAAGGAAATACGGAAACAGGATGGCTTTCGAACCTATTTAAAGCAACCCCAAGTGATCCATCTCATCAGCACTCAGTGCCTCAAATCCCACCCACTGTAACACTGACCAAGCCTACCGATCAAATTGAGACACATACTGATGAGATGGTTGCAGAAACAAGCAACGGGACTCATCCTCCATCAGAACAAGTATCTAAAGTACCTGAGGCAGATCTCCAACATCAGCATGAGGTGGATGCCACGTGTGAGCAAATTAAATCACAGCCAACACAACAAACCCCACAGATTCAGGGAATTTTTTCTGGACTGTTGAAATGAGGATCAATCGATGATGTGTCTGCAGTCAAAACAGCTCAGGTAGGGGGTGCTGCATCTTCATCTCCTCAACCTAGTTTGTCACCGCAGAGTTCTGCATCTGACCAGTCGTTTGGAGGTGCACAACCTGGAGGGTTACAGACGTCAGGGTTACTAGACGCAGCTACAGACAGGGCCACGACGACTCAGCCATCTCGCGCCTCCATGGGACCCCAACCTTCTTGGGTCAACCAGCGACCAGCTATCAAGGCAGGGCTACAGCGGGTCTCAAGTCAAGGATCAGGTGCTCCCCAGTCAGGAGACCTTCTGTGTAAACTACGTTTTGGAGAAACCCCTCCCTTAGATGAGGACCATTCTGGCCAGACACCACAGCACGCAGCATTCTCAGGTAAACCATGCCAACAGCCTGTCCAAATAGCTCAACCCACACATACAAAGGCAGAATCTGCTCCACCACCACAACGATCCGGTGGAATATTTGTGGGTCTGTTAAAGTTGACAGACACAACTCTACTGCCACAACAAGGTGGACTGGTCAGACACCCCCGCCAACAAGCTCATCAACCAGGTGTGCCTTCTGGAATCTTTAACACGATTGTGGAATCTAGTCCATCCCCACCACAGCAGCAACCAGCTGCTAGCCAAGTGCATAACCAGGAGCGGGAACCTCCACAGCAAGCAGGCTTCTTGTCAGGTCTCTTTGGCATGAGTAGCCCATGTTCTGCTCAAAGCCCAGTGCCACTGCCAGAACAGCGTGGCTCTAATAATCAACCAGGAAGCAGGCAAGACCCCGCAGAGGCCCCACAACCGCTGCCACCTGGTGGTGCAGCAGGGATGTTGTCTGGATTATTATTTAACAAAATTGCAGACGCTGGAGCCCCTACAGCCACCAGGAGGCGCTCATCCAGGACATCATAGAACAGCCCCGGCTCAAAGCACAGCGCAGCCGAGTCAGCAGGGAGGGTTCCTCTCCGGGTTGTTTTCAGGGAGGGTTCCTCTCCGGGTTGTTTTCAGGGAGGGTTCCTCTCCGGGTTGTTTTCAGGGAGGGTTGCTTCGCTGGCTACACAGCAGCCTTCCAGTAATCAGCCAGACCAGCAGCAACCACAGCAAGGTGTCAGACAACCACTGCAGAGGCAGAAACCAATTCCTACGTCGTCTGCTGCTCAGCAAGGTGTGAGAAATACTCCTGAACAACAGACTGGCCAGTCCAGCCAACAAGGAGGGTTTCTCTCTGGTCTCTTTGGTCAGACACTGCCACAGCAAGCCAAAGGAACGGCACGGCAGTCTAATCCAAGTGGGGGTTTGTTTTCAGGTCTTCTCAACCTTGCCTCTGGTGAAAGCGAAACTCAGCAATCACCTCAAATAACCCAAGATGGTAAACTCCCTGCCAAGCCAGAGAAACACCTACTGAAGTCTGAATCGGGAGGGTTGTTATCTGGGCTGTTTAATAAAATAGCAGCCACTGAGCAGCAGCCATCGTCACCAGTTGGCCAGAGGTTTCAACCAAAGCACCAGCAGCAGGCCAAAGCGTTTCAGGCACGACCTGTGATTGAACAAGCCAAACCAGTGGAGCTGCAGTCCTCCCAGGACATTGCAGCAGACACGGATCCTATTGCACATGCACAGAAAGGGTTCCTTTCAACCATGTTTAGTGTTGCAGAGGAGATGCCTATGTCCGGCATTCACACAACTACCAAACCTCAACAAGATCCCGCAAATTTCCATTCTCAACATTACCTAGAGGACATACAGCGTCTTTTATATGGCACAGCATCAGAGTACGTTTACCAGGACCTGTTGTACAGCTTTGCAGAGCATGGTGTGATTCCACCAGAACTCTATGAGCATCAGTATCTCATAGAGGCTCTTCTTTGGCAAGAACTTAATGATCATCTACTTTTAGAGGCCCTCAGTGCTCACGTTCAGGAGACTCAGCAGGCAAGCCAAGAGTACGTAATTCCTACTGTTGGAGGCTCTACATTGGAAAGTCAAGCAAGGCTGAATCCTAAAGATATTGACACCACACAATTCAACATACCATCACATCCCTGGAATGATGCAGCCAGTGAACTGTTTGAGAGTCAAAAATGTTTTCCTGAACCGGTTGAAGATGTTATGTTTGACATGACTTACAGGAACAAGAAAAGCTGGAGCAGTTGTGACCATTTGACTTATCTAAACGAAAACGGAAAACCTTGGCTTATGGATGCGAGTGCTCTAAATCTGTCAAAAGAAAATAGTCAAACAAAAATAAGTAGATGCCAGTCTCTTACTGAAAGCAACATACCTGAAATTAGAAACGATAAAAATTTAGACAGTGTTCCATATAACGATGAGTTTAATCTGAAAGCCATGAAAGAGTTTAAAAAATGTCTTAAAAAGGGCCCAATGGATTTAACAAATGCGGCTATGGATTTAAGTAGAACAGCAGGACTTACTAAGGCTGGTGATGAGGAGATATACTTTGAAGACCCTGAGTGGTATCAACAATGGCTGTCTCTTTTGGAGCAGGGAATGTGGTGGCCAGCTGAGGGAGGAGATTGTGGTTATTTTGTTTACGCAGATGAAGAATATATTTGCTCCCTGTTGACCGACAGCATGAAACGGGAAAAAGACAAAGTGACCCTCTGTGGTTTTAAGATTCTCCTCTGCAATGAAGATCTTAGGCCCTGGATTCCAGATCAACAACAACCCAATGTGCTGCTTCCAAATACTCCTGTGGACCTTACCTCTGCTTTTAGGAAAGGTGATAAAATCATGAACACGAATCTGCAATGTTTCTCACAGATGTTTCAAGAATCCATGTCTTCTCAAGCAGAGCAGCCAGTAGACTTGACTGTATACATGTTTCAAAAGATCAAAATGGAATATGTGAAAAATGGGAATCGTTGTCATGAGGAGCCATTGAAGGCTGCTGACCTCACGGTAAAGACAGTGAAAGGGTGTCATCGTGGTCCTTATTGGAAAAATCAAGGGATTAACAATATCCTGTCCTCTTCATCTGGAGAATCTGTGACCTCTCCAATGCCTGATACTCAACACACCTGTGAGAACATATTCCCTGAAATTCCTCAAATAAGAATTGGCCATGTTGATGATAAAAGACATCACAATGAACAGAAAGCAATTGGTGGGATTGTTGGCAGTTCCTCATGTTCTGATGTGAGCAGATCTACAGTATCAGCATCATCTGTATCTAAGAATGTTTCACATGTTTCCTTGGCTTCTAGATATCTCCCCCAGACCCCATTGTTTTCAGACATACCTGGGCCTGCTCTATCTGGAAGAAAACTACCATCAACACCAGCTGCTGGTAAATCGTCTCCACAGTCCTCCGTCCAAGTACCGTCAAGTGGGCACAATCTGCCCTCGGCTGCTACTACTGCTGCAAAAGTTACAGCGCAAAGACCTCACCTAGCAAGGCAGTCATCTCAGGCACACGGTTGCATAATAATGTCACAGGTGAACAAGACCTCGGCCGTAGGCACGTGTGTAACCGATTAAGCCAGTAGACTAACAGCAGGCCATGAACCCACCTCACCTGAACAGCAGCCACAGGTGAACAAGACCTCGGCTGTAGGCACATGTGTTACCGACCAAGCCAGTAGACTAACAGCAGGCCACGAACCCACCTCACCTGAACCGCAGCCACAGGTGAACAAGACCTCGGCTGTAGGCACATGTGTTACCGACCAAGCCAGTAGACTAACAGCAGGCCATGAACCCACCTCACCTGAACCGCAGCCACAGAGCTCAACTCAGAACCAAACCCCACGACTCTATATTCTCAATGACACGCCAACAAAACATAAAGTCAACATTTGCCACAGGAGTAAGCAGTCCAGCTCTCCCGTAGACAACCAGTGGAGAAATAAAGTC
Source organism: Speoplatyrhinus poulsoni (assembly GCA_025447795.1). Lineage (NCBI taxonomy): Eukaryota > Metazoa > Chordata > Actinopteri > Percopsiformes > Amblyopsidae > Speoplatyrhinus > Speoplatyrhinus poulsoni. The sequence goes on along the minus strand of JAOEGT010039590.1, from coordinate 6,544 downwards.
CTTGATTTTTCAGTTAAAGATGCAATGTGTGCCAATGTGGAAGCTACAGATGAGGAGAAAAATCTAATTGTTGACTTTACAAAATATAAGTTAAAGAGACTGAAAGAAAGAGAGGATGAGACACGTGGGGATTTGGCAGCAGTAGATCTTACTAAGAACATTCAAGAGGATGAAATTGAACAACTAATTTCTTGCGTTCTTCCATTAATGTGCTACGATGTATGTGACACCAGAAGTGCGTCGTATACCATGCCGTCAGCTCCAGCCAACTGTGTAAAGGCTACGTTAGATATGTCTGCAAAGACCTCTGTATCAGAAACCATGCCAAATAATTCAGATCCCGTGTCACTGGTGAAGACAAGGTCATCAGCCTCTGCACGTGCCCAAAGAGAGTGTAGAACAACTGTTGACTCTTGGACTGGAGATTTGTCACTGGTAAGAGACAGGCCAACTATAAGGCAAAATGGTTCTACTGGTGTCCCATTGATAGTTGAGGCTGTCCGCCAAGGTGGCCATGGCAACGGGAACAAACTATGGGAATCGGAACAAACTATCATTGTAGTCCAAAAAACTGACACACTCCATCAACAGATTCTTCCACAGCAGGTATCTTTAGGTTCAATTAACACCATTAAGGACTCTTATGTACAGAGCGAGCAAGTCATGGATTTCTCTATAAAAGATGGATCTGCTACAGCCCGACATTTTATTGAATTATCTAATGGAAGACCGGTGGACTTCACCGATATGAAGGTGAGAAAAGAAAGAATGAAGACAGCAAAGGCACCTGTAAAGAAATATCTAGCGGGTGTTGTCAATCTGAGTGTGGACGTACAAGATGAAGAAGACATGTCTGACCAAGGCACGACAGATCTCTCTGTTTCATGTGGGTCCTCTGTCTCACCAGGTCTTCATAGCCAGCAGCAGCTTACGACACAGGGCAGTGTCCAACATGGTATGCAGTACCGAAGGCATTTAAGGGTAGACAGTCTGCCCAAAATGAACTGTTCACCAGTTGATACTCCACCACTTTCCTTATTTTCTGTGAGGCAGGAAGATGCTCCTTGCACAACATCCCCTGCTCCCTCACTGTACAATGCTAATCAACAGGTCAGTGGGTCAAATGTCATGGTGTGCAAAGAGCTTCATCAGTCCATTTCGATGTTGCCAGCACAGCATTCAGGTCATCAGCCTGGAGTGCAAGTGGACAGAAGCCCAGCTAATTATAGATTCCAGCCAATGGTCTCAAAGTCAAATGTCCAACATGAAGTGTTGCCCTCTAGTCCCAAAATCCTCATCAAGCAAGCAACGCTGGACAGTGTGGGGAGCGTTGAAGAAGGCACATGTGAACACAGAACGATAGCTATAGGTAATCAGCAGTCATTGCCTCCAGTTACTCCAGTGTGTGATAGGTCTCAAGTTTGTCACACTTCCAGGACCACTGTGCGGTGCCTGCCCTCTACTCAGCAAATGTGTGATCAGTCCAGAATTGCATCTCCTCTTCTGTCTTTGAAAACGCAGCAAATTCATGGGCGTGCACCAGTTGTCTCTATTATTGCAAGAGAATCTGTTCACGTGCCATTACATCATGGAGCAAGTCAAATATGTGTTACTTTGAAACAACAAACCACACCAACACTATCATTGAGTACTACAGCTAGTCAAACACTAGCAGAGACAACATCTATCAAGGGGTTGATTTCAACGGTCAGTGGTTCACAGCCATCTGTCATGACAAAACCAATGTCTACTCCTCCTCGCATTCAGATTCCACCAACACCTCTTGTTTCCCATTCAACAGTAAGCAATGTTGAGGAAACTGCATCTGTGTTCAATGCGTCCTCCGCTGTTACCTCTGCAAAACAGAGACACATTGTCGTAAGCCCTTATACCCAAACACCTGCAGTATCCACTGAACTTTCTTGCCATCCATCACATAAGGGACTTTTAGGCTCTGCTAATAAAATGCCAGATTCAGTTGCATATGTGTCTACCTGTGAACGACTTACCAGTCCTCAAACCCATGGCTTAGTCTCAACACGCAGTCAATCTTCTATACAGGATGCACCATTTGGAACCGTGCCAGTTACATCATCCTCAGACATTTCTAAACATGTTCGTTCTGCCTTTCAACTCGAATCTGTTCCAGTGTCGCCTGCACATTCTATAAAAGATAAAGCGGCGGTGTCAATTTTATGTGGTAACAGCCCTCAAACATCTCCCGGCATGCCTGTGTTATCTTCCTCCATTAAGCCACCGTCTCCTCAAAGCTCTCAGCCCGCTTCACCGCAAGCTACACCTATTGCAAACCCAAGATATATGACATGTCAAGAATTTATCTTTCCATCTCAATCCCCAGTTATATTGTCTACAGTGGAACTGGCTAATACATCAAGAACTCAAATGTCCCAGGAACAGAGTACTGCAGTCTCTCCAACTGCAAAGACACCATCGGAAGTAGTGAGTGTGTCAACTTCAGAAGAATATTTACAAGCACATCCCGATCTTGGGTCTACAACAATTACCACAGGCAACCTATTCCAGGAAAAGATCACTCCACCCAGCTCAATCTACATTGGCATTAGTAGCTCTGAAGGACCTCCAGTTGACAGTGAACATTATTCAAGTGAGCTAAAACCTTATGTTAGATTACCCCACATTTTTTCTCAGCAGCCAGTTCACCAGACGAATCAGGTGAACACGACTCTAATGAATCAAGAATGCAAGAACAATTTCCAGAGGTCGGTGTTTCCAAGGCTTCTAAACCCACCGAGAGAACAGTTACTGACCATAAAGATGTGCCAGATGCACTGGGTGGGCAATGCAAATCTATAAAACATTCTAAATCTGAGGATGTGAAATGTATTGAAACCAGAGGCATTGAGCGTATCGTAGCATCAGTGGAACCTCCTCAGATTAATAAGCGTAGATCACAATTAATCCTGAGCAAGCAAGTCACCATAGAAGCTATATGCTCAGAACCCTCTAAGGAACAATGCTCACTACCTCTAGCAGTTACACTAAGTGAAGGGACTCAGTCACAGGATCAGGAAAGTTGTGAGAATAAAAAAGGAACTTTTGTGTCTCAAGATCAGTCTCTTGATCAGTTGTTCCCCAAAGTAGATAAAACACAGGTGTCCCCAACCCAAGAGGTCATTACTTCTGATAGAGCCCTACCTACGGGTGATGAAGTAGATATGGACGTCACTCGGTCTGTCAGTGAGCCAAGTCCTCTCAAACCCACTGAGGAGACAATCACAGTACCTAAAGAGGAGAGATTATCGTCCAAGTCAGATCAATCAAAGGCTGAGCCCCTTAATACAGAACTAAGAAAAGGCTTATTCTCAATGTTTGGTGGTTCCACCGCAACCTCAGAGGAGGGCCTGTCCCATATTGGATCATCAGTACTTGGTGGCATTCTTCCTGGTTCTGCTACCAAAGAATCTCCTGGAACAGGTCTTCTTTCTATGTTTGGCGGGTCAACTTCCCAGCCATCGCCTGGATTTAGTGATACGGCACCTCTGGCTTCTGTGCCCCAAGAGCCTACAGGCAACAGTCTATTCTCTATGTTTGGCGGGTCCAGTGCTCATCTTTCACCTACCACCAGAGGTCCCTTTGTAGACGGCGTGCCACAAAAAGGCCCTTCACCAAAGGAACCTCCAGGTAAAGGCCTCTTCTCCATGTTTGGTGGTCCTGCAACAGAGCATCCTACTAGACCCAGCAGTGCAGCACCAAGAGGGCCGGCCGTAGGTTCCTCTGTCTTCAGCGGAATCCTCCCAAGTTCTGCCATCCCTAAAGACACTTCTGGTTCAGGGTTGTTTTCCATGTTTAGCAAGCCTGTGTCTCCTGTGTCAAGAGGACCCCCACTTGGACCTAAAGGTACACCGCCTGGGCCTGGAAGTCCAGAGCCACAAAGGAATGCAGCATTTTCTATGAGCAGTTCAAGTCAACAGTCATTGCCAGACCAGTTAGTGGCCTCTAAACTACCAAGGCAGGAGGGTTTTTTCAAAGTACCTTTTGCATTTTCACATGGTGGAAGCTCTGATGGAAACAAACCTAAAGGTGGATTTAAGCTCCTTGGCATGTCTTTCATGGAAGACAGAAAAACAGAGTAGCCAAAGCCAGAAGTAATCCCCCCTGTAAATGAAGACACTGTCCATGAACAGCCAACATCCATAGAAATGCATTTTGAAATGCAGGCAGTAGATACCACACCCCTTGAATCTGCGCCTACATTAACAAAGTGTCAACATTTAGAGAAGGATCTCCAACCAGAACAAGAAACTGTTGACACCAGTAACTCATCTTTGGAAAGTAGCATTATGACAAATGAAAGTACACTTCTGTCAACAGATTATTTACCAGAGGTGAAAACGATGTCCGTAACAGAACAACCAGTTAACCTGCCATGCACAGAAAAGTACACAATATTTGTTGAAGGTAGATACATGCCTTATGATATAAATAAACCATCACAAGGAGATGAAGGCCAATCTATAACAAAGGAACAGCATTTTGACTCTGACAAAGTACACATTTTAGACAAATGTAAGGAGTCATTGTATGATGAAAACACAGACATTGCACCAGAAAGGGGTGATTTAGAACCTGATGGAAAATGTAATAAAGCTGGCATCTCTGCTTATAACAGCACAATCGATTTAGATGTGACGTTAGAAACAACAAGAACTGGAGATATATCAGATGTGGAATCTGAAAAAGCCCCATGTAATGATAACTCATCAGCTGAAGATGAACCAAATCACAATGAGAAACCTGTGATAACTGCAGTTGACAGACAAATAAAGGTTGTAGAGGCAGAGGAATTTCTGGAAGAGACTCTCTCAGCTGCTGTTGAAGGACAGACAGAAGTTGAATATGGGAAGAAATGTACAGGTGAATCATTGATTCCAGCAGTTAAAATAGTAACTGACTCAAACAAGGGAACACTTGAGGCACAAATTAAATCAGAACAAGCTGATTTATTTGAGATATTAGCCAGAAGTGAAACCTCTATTACACATTACACAATCCCTGATGCAGTTACGTCAGTAGGTGAGGTAAAATCACTGATCACACAGCAGCCAGAAATAGATAAACCTCAAGTTCTGGTACTCCCAACTGGTCCTACAATGGGAGGCAGTCCATCAATACCACAGCACCACAGACCAGGCATGGTCGGACCTCCTGGCCCAAAAGGGCTGAGAATGGGAGGCCCAAGAATGGCTGGACCAAGGCAACCTGGGCCTAAAAAACCCACAGAACAAACTGCTTTCTCAGGTTTTATGTCTCTATTTTCCTCCCCAAGTGCTCCAAGCAAACCAGCAACTGGCAGGGGTGTCTTCTCAAGCTCGCCCGGTATATTCTTTGGGTCCTCACATGCTCCTCGTCCTGCAGGTTCGCCACTGCAGCAGTCTAACCCAGACTCTGGACAAGATGATCATAAACAATTGCCTGCAAACGACATCTCTGTCGCTGAGAAGGCATATTTCGGAAACACTCAGGACTCTGAGGTGCCAGAGAAAGGCTTGGTGGACGAGGCGGAATGGCCAGACAAAACGGAGGCACAAGAATGTTTAATGGAATCTGTAGAGAAAGAGACTTTGAGGGTCCCTGATTGTAAACAAACTGCTGTTGGCTCACCTCCTGCTGCAGAATGTAAAGGCATGTTTGACATTTCAGGTTTGACAGCTCCAAGATTTGGATCCCTCTTCACCTCTCCACCAACCCCTGCTGCTAAGCCTTCACAGGCAGATGGAGGTTTCTTTTCTGGATTCAAAACTCTCTCAGCCGGGATATTTCAGAATGAAAAGCAAGCTGGAACAGAGGAGCCACCATCTGCTGCATCCATGTTTGGGATGAAGCTGGGAGCCATGCTTGGCAGTTCAGACTCCCCCAAGTCAATGTCTATCCCCCCACCTGTGCCTTTCCCTCCCCCACCTGTGTCACCCCAGCCTCAGTCTCAAAGTCCCAAACCTGGATCGGAACCGGAGGCAGGGAAACGCTCTGACAGATCGAGCGAGACCGGGACCGCAGACACAAGCGACACCGATGAACCAACTTCCCAGGCGGGAAGCTGCGACTCGTTCTGCAAATCCGGATTCACCTCCGAGACCGTGTCCCTGGCAGAGAGTCTAGACATGTCCCACGTTCAGACCTGTCACATCACAGACAGCTGTGATGTCATCACCGACGACATGCTCTCTACAGGGTTGGTCTCGGGACAGCAGAAGGACTTGCTGAGGAAGGACGCCATGAAAAGGCTAGTACCGCTTGCATGGTAAGTGGTTAGCCTGGCCGCTTACCATGCTAATGTAGACTAGATGTGTCTGGCCCCACCCTGGTCCTCCTCCATTTTGTTGTTGTGTCTGAGAGAGCTAGCAGTGTTCCCATAGCTCCTCCTCCCTAATAGACATTATACCATACATAGCAGTGTTCCCATAGCTCCTCATCCTACTATACATTATACCAGGGGTGCCCAATCCTGGTCCTGGAGAGCTACTGCCCTGTATGTTTTAGATGTCTCCCTGCTCCAACACACCTG
>JAOEGT010039581.1:0-23189 GCA_025447795.1 Speoplatyrhinus poulsoni | reverse complement strand
TCTCCGGCCAATCTCTCGCTCCATAGTCCCCTCACTCGCGAACAAGACCCCGAGGTACTTAAACTCCTTCAATTGGGATAAGGACTCAAACGATACTTTATTTTGTTAATACCTGTAATCTGATTCCACTATTTTAGCTGGTAATTTAATGTATTACAGTTACTGTTTTTTAGGTAATCAGTTACTTCCCAACCCTGGCCAAGGGCAATATCAGAAAGACTGCAGAGACTGTTACAACAACGCTGGCTCGTAGACAACAATGAGTTGATGTGTAAGAAGCACGTACTTTTCTATGGCTTTACATATCTCCTCTGTGGTCTTGTTGGCCTTCCGCAGTGTGATCGCCAGGTTTTTGGAGCGGTTGGCGTCCAGCAAGGTGACTTTGTTTACGGTCTTCTGGGCGACCTTGCTCTTAGTGCAGGGATGCTCAACAATCGGCCCCTGAGCTCTGGTCTTGAACAGCTCCTCAAACCTTTCCAGATCCAGCTCCTGCACGTGACAACGTACAGTTAAGTGACCATTCCCGTACGCTAGCTCGCGTTGGTAGAGTGTACAAAGTTCCGTTCAACCTCAACCTACCTCTAGCACTCGCTCATCGTCAATCTCGTTGAAGACGGTGCCGTTGATCTGGTTGGGTTTCAGGGCGGTCCAGTTGAACACAGGCAAGCGGAACTTGGTCTTGATGGGCTTCTTGATCCGTATTGCTGCGGTGGAGCAGTGGCACGGCATCCGTGAGATGAACAAAGACACCCGCAGTAACACTGGCTCGTTGCAGCGGCACACAGCTGTGTTTTACTCACCTGACAGACCCAAACTTAGGATAACAGATGGAGAGGAACCTGGCAAAGGTGGAGCGAGCGGTGGTGGAGGAGGTGGCGGAGGAGGTGGTGGTGCAATTATCCCTGCAATTAGGAAGAAAAGTGCATAGCTATTACAACAAGCATTGAGACAGTGTATACATACTGTACTGTAATATAATAATACAAATAATATTATTAATAATAATAATACACTTTATGTGTACAGCACTTTTCATACAATAATTGCAGTTCAAAGTGTTTTACAGGGAATAATACATGCACAATCATGCTTCCCAGAAGATAACATAAAATACAGAAAAATAACATAATACAACAATATAAAATGGAAATTGAAATTGAAATAATCACTAAGGGCATGATGCTATGTCAAAATGTGTACATCACCATGCAGTACTTGTTGTGACACAATATGTTGGCCTAACATTTGCTTCTGTATGCTCATTTTGTGTGGGGACACTAGAACGTGATGTGGTGAACGGACTGCATTTATATAGCGCTTTTATTCAAAGTGCTTAACAGGATTTTGCCTCACATTCACCCACCAATAGTGAATGCTGCCATGCAGGGTGCGACCAACCACCAGGGGCAGTTAGGGATCCTGCTCAAGGATGCTTACAGGTAGGTCAACACCAGGGTTTGAACCCCAAACCTTCTGGCTGGGAGCCCAACACCCAGACCACTCAACCATCCTGCCCCCTAAACAGTGCTATGCCTGTGTGCTGCAGTGTCTGTCTGCACTCTCACACAGAGGAAACACCCATTGTGCTTCGCCCCCGCTTCCTGTCTGGGCCAGAGGCCCGCTGCTATAGGGCCCATCACCTGGCTTGACTCATGGTGGGGGTAGGAAGGGGGGAGATGTAAAAATAGACTGCTAGACTGCAGTGGACCTCCACTCTCACATACAACACGTTCACGCCGCCGGTGGTCCGTGTCTGTTACCTGAGGCCGGGGGGAGAGGAGGAGGTGGAGGCGGGGGAGGCGGAGGAGCTTCGCTGGCCGGCGGCAAGCTGCCGTCGGCTCCCCCCGCCTCCGTCGGCCCAGACGCCAGGAGTCCAGGAGACAGCCGGCCGATGTTGCCCGTAGGGACCCCCAGGTCCCCGCCCAGGCCACCGCCCCCGCCCCCGCTCCCTGCGGCGCCCACGCCCAGCGGCTCGATGGCGATGTCTCCGTCAGGCTTCTTGTGCAGGCGGATGGTGCCTTGTTGCTCCAGTTCCATCAGACGCTTCTCGATGTTGAAGTGCCGCTGGAAGGCCGCGTCCTTCTCCTTGATCATCCTCCTCAGGGTGTTGACCTGGGTGCTGGTCGACTCGTACGTCTCCTGGAGCGTCACCAGGGGGAGGTAGTGAGCGAAATGCAATGACTCAACAAGGCCGCGTCACGGTCAATTGACTGTCTTACTGAGTAAATGATGCTACATGCTAACTAACGAGTAATAGCCACCTCACCCGTATTATTTGTAGGTCTTTATCCTTTTGTAGAAGCAGCTTCTCTAGATCAGCTACCTTCATCATGGTCTCATTCTCCACATCCAGAAGCTTCTCCGTCACCTGAGGAGGATGACAATAGGAAAGCAGTGATGAACAATACGGGACTATGGAGGCGAGGCGAGGAGACAAACACTATCAAGGATTGATCACGGGCATCTCCCATCCTTATCCCTCCCTCGCTCTGATCCACTTTGCAGCGTCAGTAAGAAATATGATGCGCTGTAGCGTGACACAGCAAAGCAGGCTGACGTGGCTTTCACTTCTCGCTTTGAAAGGATTACGCGTGCACAGGAATTCACAGAGGAATGTTCACCCTCTTCCTCCCCCATCATTCCTGACCCCCCCGAAATGAGAGTTTGTTTTGAAATTCCCTGGATGATGTCAGCACTGCCTACAAGCGTTCTGAGTGAAGGTCTTTTAGAAAGCAGCGTGGGATGCCAAGGCAACGGTCCAAAGAGATTGAGGCAACAATATTACTGACTGTTCCCCACACAAGGAGAGTGGTCGGAACATTTTCCAACTATTCCCACCTCGTTATAACCCTGGATCACAAGAGCGGACGTGTGCTTGCTGGAGAGAATAAGCCGTGCGCCGTACACAGCTGGTGGACCACCACCACAACAACAACCTTGTAAATAAATGGACTGTCCACCGTGGAGGGTGGTGGTGCACGCTCTTACGTGGGACAGGTGTTCCTCCAGTTCCTCCACCTTCTCCAGCGCCACGTTCTTCGTCTCTGCGTCTTCCAGCAGGCCGCCAACGTCAAACACGTTATCCAGGTAGGCCTGGATCTGCACTGACAGCTTGTCGCTCTCGGTGTGCTTGGATTTCTGCATGTGGAGAAGGCGTGTTGATGAAGTGTTGATGATAGGGTATACGTGCATACGGTGTTTACCGTACATCTGTACATATTTTTGTTGTCATTTGAGTGTCACGTTACCTCCAGGCATTCGTCCAGGCCCAGCTTTGTGAACTCGTACTGAAGATGGACCCTGAAGTTCATGTCCTCCACTGAGTGGACCACGATGTTGATGAACTGCATACAGGCCACCTGGGGTGCGCACGTAGACAGGTTAGGACATGGATGGAGGCACGCGCACACACATACACACACACACACACACAAATGGACTGTGTAGTACTGCAAGCCTGACTCCAGACACTGCGAGGGAACAGACATGGCCGCTGGAACACGTACCATGAAGTCGATGTTTCCATCCTCGCAGCGGAAGCAATCCATCAGCCTCTCAAAGCGATGCTTCTCCTTGCACACCTAGAAGATACGCATCAAAACAATGGTCCTTGAAACATCTGCTTGTCATGTGCACAATGCTGAGAGACGGCACAACTGTACAATCATATTGTGTGTGTCCCAACACGTGCCAATCATGCTTCAACGCTGCCATATTTAATTATGTTTTTTATTTTAAACCTATTAGTAATGGATGTGATGTCTGTGTGATGTGAATGAGGTTAGCCAATCATTTTACTGTAGGCCTATGTATGCCGAGGTCAGCATGCTCTATTTCCAATAACAATCCCTCCTACGTTTAGGAATGCATGGGAAGGAAAAAGAGCAGAAATAAGGCAAAGGGATAGATTTAGCAAATCTCCCACACAGAACTACATTAGCAAGAGAGAAACAGAAAACAATCTGTTTGCCTACGCTATTATGTGAAAATTGATATAAACAATCAAGCATAATTCTCATCATGATCGCAAGAGTGGCAGTCTGGCTTCTGATATTAAGAGTACAACTGTGGACCATGATATATTATTATATATGATTAAAATACATTAACCCACATTGTTTAGACTAGTTGTTGATTAGGTCTGGGGTCTGTTTGGGGCTTAGAATGAATGATAATTGGCTTGTTCCTGGTTAAAATAGCTAATAAAGAATATATATACATGGAGATTTGAATAGGCTGAAGCTAAAGCAAAACAAAAATTTGTGGTCCATTGGCCTGCATACACATATTTTACCCATATCATTGCTCAAGAAGACTTAGTCCAAGAAAACCCACTGTTAGACCACATTTAGAAAACCTTTTCACTGGTAGATTTTACACTGTACTGCATGTACAGTAATTTATAAATGACACAATTATATTGATAATACAGGCAGCACTGAACCTCTTTGAAGTTGTCAAATGCAGAAAGGATGATCTCATGGCCTCCTCTGACCAGACACACCGCAGCCAGCAGCTCCAAGACCAGGGCTTTTGTACTGGAAGCACAGCACACCGTCATCACCACAATACACCTCCGAGTTGATATCCCATCCATACCTTACCAAACTACACTGCAAAAAATGGCTCTTCAAAAATAAGTAAAAAAATTATGAATACAAGGTGATATTTTCTCATAATAAGTAAAGAAACTCTGCCAGTGGAGCAAGTGAAAATTAGCTTGGTAAGATTTCTTGAAATAAGACATTTTATCTGGATAGATTAGCTATTTTTAGGTAATTTTGTCCTATATTAAGTGTAGTTAGATATTTTTACTAGAAATTAGACAAATAGACTTGGTAAGATTTAGATCGTTTGTAGTGTATGCTAAGGACATCCATCACAACTCTCCTTAACAGGTAGCATAGTACATAATACTGTAATGGATTTTTTTTTTATAATAACAAAAAATAAAAAGCACTTCAAAACATGCCAACATAAAAAGAAGTTGCAATCTACAATCTATATAATTAAGGTATTTTCATGCCTTTTTGTATGTACAAGAAATCCTATATCTATCATTAAGGGTCGATCAGCCCCTATGGTTTAGCAGTAATCTCCCTCCAGTAAACATTCCTTTAACAGCCAGTGTATATACGCCTGTGATCCCCCACTTCAGAGAGAAGCCGAGCCCTGTGGAGAACAGCAGGCATATCATGTGTACGGGCTGCAGGGATTCCCCTATTGTCCGACCCACCCCATATAGTCTATGGGGATCTGGGGACAGGTACTTACCGTGAGTTCTTATTGTTCAAGCTGAGGGCAATTTCATTGACTGCATGTGCATGGGACATAACCATATTGAAACCGTACTGCAGAAGGGAGGTAAAGAGAGCAGGGTGTGGTCAGAGTAGGCTAGATCTGGCTGAATATACACTTTCACTAGAAATTATTACTTTTATTAGAAAGGAAAGACACAATCTTGCGTTTAAGGCAATGGTAAGATTGTGCATGTTTGTAGTACAGCACTGTTCGTTACCTGGTAGTTCATGATGGCTCTCAAGCACATGATGCACACATGCACGTCATCCTTCTGGCTCACGAGGCGGGAGTTCTTGATGGTTTTGGTGTTACTTACTGAGCCATAGCTGCAATGGATGGCAGATGGAGGTTAACGTTTCATTACACCAGTGCGATATCACGTTTTCTCCTCGGTATGTATTTTCTAGGATGTCCTGTCGCTGCACGACACCAAACTGGCTCTTAGTAACTAGACTGACCTCTATCTGGCATCCACGTGAGTTTAATATGAAAGACAGGGAGGCCGAGACGGAGATATTGTCTCTAACAACAGATGCATTATGGGATTATATTGGTTGGTCATAATTATTAAGACAAGGCCGATGTAATTTCTGTATTGATACTGTACAGTATCGCTTGTGAAGAGTGTGTGTTAAATGTCACTGGAGTCTCGTTTGTTTACTTGCAACATCTGTCAAGGCAGATATACTGACGACATTTGCCTAATAGTGGCAACTGCTCACGTGCGCCCTATTTTTCAGTGCACCTTAATGTTGTTTCAGCTAATCCTATTAGCCTATCGGCTGTCTCCAGTGTTCTTCGGCCTATAGCCTGCTCGGTGTGTGTGTGTGGCACGCTCTGAGTGAATAGCAGCGTCGCAGACACCCAACATGTGCTGCCGAGCACAGCTGGCTCTAATCTCACAGCCGGGACAGTAGAGAGATGCACTCAAGAGTACAGCAGGAAGCCCCCAGACCGTGGCAGACAGTGATTCAGGTTGTACACAGCTCAGCCAGGACGGAGCACATCACCTTATCAACCCACTTCCTCTGTGCACACACGAGAACCGCAGCGGCTGACATGCAAAACGCGTGCTGCTGCTTCAAGCGTCAATGTGTTATAGCAGAGCAAGGCAATAACCGTAAGCTAACAGCGAGGAGGGCTATAGCGAGCGTAGCGATACGTACCGCAGGACCGACTGGCGTGCAGAGCGCGCCAGTGAGTTGCAGAAGGGCTGGGTGCCTGATTGGTGCAAATCCTCTATGGACCTGCTCCAGGATTTAGTCTTTTCCAGGGAGCCATCCTCCCTATTCTCCAAGCCCTCAAAATCCAACCTGAGGCCACGAACATACAGACATGCCAACGGGGAGAAGCACAGGGTATAGGGAGGGGGGTGGGGGGGGTGGGGGAGTAAGGGCTTGTTAGGGTCGGAAGCTTTGTAAAGAGGCAAAGGAACTGGACCATCAAGCAGCACAGTAAAGCCCAGCAGTACACAAAGCATGACACACACCTAGCATCACATTTAGTCTGCCGGGTATCAGGTATGCAGCAAGGCCTACATACAACAAGCAGAAGAACGCTCTGTCGATATAAAAGCACGTCTTCACATACAAGCAGGCAGTTCAATAGCCACCGGTAGACCAGAAAACACTCTGCAGTTGTATTCACAGCCCAGCTTGGTCTCGCTCACAAAGAAAAGTTGTAATTTGGTGTTCTGGTGTGTATCTGACAGTACATGAGTGTGTGTGTGTGTGTGTTTGTACTCACATAACAGCACACTGGGCGAAGGACAGATACTCCACCAGGATGTCCAGACCCCTGTTCTCTTCATTGAGGAACTCCCTAACCCACCTGTGACAGGGGGCACACAGGGGTGTTAGTAGGGTGCCACAATGACATCACACCCACATCCTTTCAGACAAATTCACTGGTTCATGTAGGCCAGGAAATAGCACGCCCGCGAGCGAGCGAAAACGTGAAAATGTGTGTTTGAGTGTGTAAAGAGGACCATGAAAAAAAAAAAAAAAAAAAAAAGACTGGAAGCTTCTCTAAAGCCTTAAATCCCATGAAAGCAGTATTCGTCTTTTTCTACACTAAAAGAAGAACCCGGCGTAAATGCAATGGCACGTGAACTGGAGCACGGCTTCAGGTTTCTTTCTCCATTTCACTCTAGAATAAGGGGGGGGAGGGGGGGGGGACAAAAAGCCCCACTCTATACAAAGGAATCCCCATTGCGATGACAGAAAGAATGTGCAGGGCATATGGCGGAGAGGACCGTGCTCAGGTCTGACCCCTGACAAGCCTCAGTATTTAGTCTGCCTCCCACGCAGACGCCCGGTATTCCTCCGTCCTCCAACAGCATCCGAGGGGAACGGCACTGGGGGAAAGGTTTCTCGGAAAAGTCCAGAAGTGCTAGTTATGATGGCTGATTACGTGGTAGCGCACGCTGCTGGCCGGCCGCCGGCGGTGGTGAGTCAGGCTCATGCAGGTATACTGTATTGCAGGGGTGATGTAGGGTGTAGAGGTGAGTTAGAGAGGGAGGAGAGGGGTGGATGTGGGAGCGTACTAGATCATCAGTTTCCTGTTATACAACCCCTCCCCTCCCATTTTCTCACCCCCCTCTCCCTCTATCTCTCTCCTTCTCTCTCCCTCTCCCCCCCTCTCTCTCTCTCTCGCTCTCCCCCCCTCTCTCTCGCCCTCTCTCTCACTTCCTGTCCAACCAGTTGCTATTTCAGTCTGGCTCAGCTATCTGAGCAATATAACACATCGCACAGGGTTCAAGATTCAGACACAAACAATAAACAGGGCCTGTTAGACTATATCCAGCCCACCAAAGTCCCCTGAAAACAGACCTTTTGTTATTCACATTCTTCTGTGTCTTTCTGGAGCTTTTGCTGGAACAGATTCTAGGTAAAAATGTAAAAATGTATTCTAGGCACACCCCGAATGTCAACAGTGGATTTTAGAGTGATTTGCCAACATGATGGTACAGTATCTGTGACATGTGCTGCACAGCAAGAAGGTCCCAGGTTTGAACCCCGGTCGTCCCGGCCTTTCTGTGTGGAGTTTGCATGTTCTCCCCGTGTCTGCGTGGGTTTCCTCCGGGTGCGAGAATAATAAAGCACCTTTACATCTGTGATGGAATTTATGCACCATGTCATAGCAAAGAGGATAATGCAGAATGTTACATACTATGTTCAACCCAGACTGTGCTGATTGTAAAGTACACATTAATTGCATACTGTATTGCAGTTTGTATACATGTTTGTTGTTGTCTATGTGTGTTTGTTTGTGTGTGTGTGTGTGTGTGTGTGTGTGTGTGTGTGTGTGTGCGTATGAGTATATAAAGGCATCTTTATATGCTTTAAGGATACACAGAAAGTCAGATTAAAACACACATGCTGTGTTTTTATCTGATACCTTATGCACATGGGTGCATAAGGCATCCATATGTGTTTTTATCTCTGTGTATGTGTTTGTGCATATACATATGAATAAAGAAAGTATCATTATATTATGTGTCTTCATATCTGTCTATACTGTAAGTGTTTGTTTGTATGTGCATACGCATATGAGTATGTAAAGTTATCCTTATAACGTGTGTCTATGTGTGTTTGTGCGTGCATATGCGTATGAGTACGTAAGGTATCTTAATAGCATGTGTGGTTTTATCTGTCTATATGTGTATGTGTGTTTGTGTGTGCATATGCGTATGTGTATGAGTATGTAAGGTGTCATAATAGCATGTGTGGTTTTATCTATGTCTATGTGTGTATACGTGTTTGTGTGTGCGTGCTTATGTGTATGAGTATGTAAGGTGTCCTAATAGCATTTGTGCTTTTATATGTCTATCTGTGTATGTGTGTTTGTGTGTGCATATGCGTATGTGTATGTGTATGAGTACGGTAAGGTATCCTAACAGCATGTGTGGGTTTATCTATGTCTATATGTGTATACGTGTTTGTGTGTGTGTGCTAATGTGTATGAGTATGTAAGGTGTCCTAACAGCATGTGTGTGCTTTTCACAGGGATCTGCACTGGTCAGCCAAACTTCCTGTCCCTGTGGCATACACAACAATGCTTCCTGCTCAGCGCTATGTGGGAGTCATGCAGTCAACACAATGGCTACCATCTGGGTATTATGAGGACCAGCTCTATGAAGTAGAGCTGCAGAGCTTGGCAAACTAGAACAATAGCGGGAATCTGGGCACCAGAAAAACTTCTGGGTCCCCATTGCAGGAAGAACATAATTTAGAAAGGGCTATTCTTCAGCGCGGAATATATTACTGAATCTGTTTCTGATGAATCTGATTATGTCATTGTAATTCCACAGGGAGAGATAAAGATAGAATTACCCAATGTGGTTTGTCCTCAGCGATATCTCTAGCTCTCTTAAAACTTTGGTGGATTCCTGGACCCGCCTCCGGAACTTCTGTATCTCAGAGGAGAGAGTAAAAAACTGTTGATTTGTGGCTGCATATTACTGTATACATCAGTAGTCAGATTCAGTGTGAGTCTAAATATTAATATTTATCATGTATTTATCCAGTGACATTACATTTATATGAAAGCCATTTTTACACAGGGGCTTTCACCAAGAAGATAGCCCATACATAATTAAGAAATCTTGTATAAAACCACAGAAGAGCACACCATTAAAACTAGGCTAAGACCTCCTTCTGTCAAGTAGGCTATATACAGTACATACATATGTTTTAGGAATACCTTTATATATTCTCACCTTTCGTGTGACACCAGGGTCTAGGTAACCTCTAAGTTTCTGGATGTAGGTGTGTGGTGGATTTTTAACTTGGAACCGCTCCTAAGATCCAGAAATAATAAACAATACTGTAAGAACTCTAATGCCATCAGTGTTAATGTCTCTGGCAGAAAGAAATGTATGTCATCTTTTTATTTTTTCATTCCTAAAGTAAATAACTGGCATGCACCTGGTCACAGATGAGGTCCCATTTCTTCTCATTGTCATATTGTCTTAGAAGCCTTGCTTTGTCTGGAGGCAGGTTCATGGAACTCTGAAAAGACAAAAGGGAAAAAAAAAAACATTTAATTTGTCATGCGTGTGGTCATTCAAGTGTTTTTGGTGAATGGGTGCGCCACTAAAAAAGTACTTTTTAGGCCTCTACTCTTTTCAATGCAGTCACATCATGACCTCATTTCCTGTGCTGGCTGACACATCCTGTTGCCTGAGATCATCTGAAACTTGTGTGCATGTGAAACCTGCGATGTGTACTTGACACTGTGGTTTCCAGCAGTAACTCATGCAAGCAACAACCATCACACTATATTAAGAGTTCTACCATCTAGCCGGTCATAAACAAACACACTTAACAACACAGATAGATGTCCTGAGGCACTATGTTAATTCTAGTTCAAATGAAAGCTTAAATGCTCTAATTTGTATTTGGAGACCAGTCCACTTAACCATTTTATGCTGTTACGACCACTGTAAAGATAAACGCATACATGGCACATGCTTTGACTAATTACTTCCTACAGTCTGTTATGGGCTTGTAAAAAATAGGTTATTTTCTAAATCCAAAATCTGAGGATGCTAATGGGGCAGTTTCTCCACCGCCCACCTGAAATAGACCACTCGGCCGCACTGGAACCCCCAGTTTACACCAATATCAACGGTACCCCAAAGCTTAGCCACAACCTGCCGCAGCTTCACATTTAGCCCACAGCTACTGTTTAACTCAGCCTTCTGTCTAGGACGATATCATACAAAGCCGCTGTTCTCATGGGTTTTTCATCAATTGTGGTGGCAATTGGTAGCGGGATTTAACAGCTCATACATTTTTTTTCCCCCCAAACTTTTTCCTGTGCCCACCATCAACACAACACACAGAGGAAAGAGAACGCTGGCGATGCACAATGCCTCTGTGTAGCATATATGTGGTTGCAGTTGACTCATCTGTCTGTAAACACATATACTGTGTTAGCCTGCCTACATGCAACCGTTTCACATGACATACAAACTACACAAGGCACAATTCATGCACTCAGCATTGTTGGATAACAACCCAGACACAGACAACCACTTTCATGTTCTTTGGAAGGCTACGTCAAGCCTCTGCGAAAAAAATGCAAACGCTTATAAAGTATTCTTAGGATCCGACAGTGGGAAGCAGCGACAAACTGTTAGAGGCCTTGATTCGCCTCGACTCCACTCGCATTTCAAAACCCACACAGTCGAGAAAAGAGAGACAGCATGAGTTCCAGATGTCCAGAATTACAGAAGGAATGCGCCCTGTTTATAATGGTTACAAATTTGCTATAAATTCTCCCTTTCTCTTGCCCCTTCTGCAACCCTTCCCAACCCCCCCTCTCTTCACCTCTTTCCTGTCTTTCTCCATTGGAGGTAATAGTACCAATAGGTTTTCTGGATATGCCTCTGTCTCTGTTTGTCTTTGTATTTGGTGTTTAGAAATAAGCTACCAACGCGGTTTCATAATATTTGTCCTGTAAGCTGCAAATCATATTTGTATGTATGTATGTACGTATGTAGCTCTGAAATGACAATGCAACAAGTAGCAGCATATTTGTTGTGATAAGTGTGATAAGTAATAGTAAATAAAAAATATGAAAACTAACCAAATTTAAAAAAAAAAGGTGTTTGTGAATTGTTATAAACAGTCTAGGTTATATGATATTCGAGAAGCTTGATGCAGAGACAACGTTTGTGTACAAGTTTCTGCTTGTGTTACCTTTATTGCCTTGGTCAGCCATGCAAAAGGACAAAACTAGGAGGACAAAGGTAAAATAATTCACCCTTTCAATAATTATACTCTACAGCATGCACAGACCTTATCCAGAGAGACGCTTGCACTAGTTTAAAGAAGCATTAAACTAAAATGCAGTTCAATAACTCTATACACTTCTTATTACTACAAATAGTAAATACGTAATTTCAGTTTTTACATCAGCAGTAAGGATATACCCTTCTCCTACTATACTATGTTATTTCCCCTACATTACTATTACACATATAAACACACTAGACATGTTTATGTTGAGATGTTGAAGCATTACAGCTAGAGGCCCCATCAACAAATACTGGTGCCTTTGAGTGTTTACTGATAAACCCTATGCAACTGTCATGTAAAACCGGTCGTGATATGAACTTGCGGGTATTGAGAGGAGATCTCTTAAACGCTGGGGCCAGATTTAGGTAATTTGAGCCAAGTAACCCAATTTCGCTAAATTTCTTTTCACTTTCTCCTTGAATGATACAATCTCAGACTTCCTGTGTTTACAAGAAGCTAAAATGTGGTAGTTTCATGAGAAGCTTAGTAAGCTTAGTTTAGTACTGTAGGCCTACATGCAATTGTGAAAAAGAACATATTTGTTAGGCCTAATTGGCTACATATAATTGTACTAGGTCTAGTTATGAAAGTGATTTCATATTAGTTCATATTCGTCTCTGCAATGCCTTTCCTTTTGACCTGAGATGGGCTTGAAAAAGTGTTCACTGTAGAGCATTGTTTTGATTTGGTGCTGTGCCATTCCCATCCTTTGACATTTGAGCTATTTCTTTCCAATAGAAAATTTCTCACAATGGATGGTGGGCGGGGTCAAAATTTGGCCCCTGGTGCCATGAGGCCCTCACAGTGCCTTGAACACAAACCCAGTACACTGCACAACCAGACCAACTGGTTCTCTCACAACTATATGTCCAGTCATTACCCATTGTTAGCCAACATGCAGAGGTTGTGTGTCAAAATACAGCAGTGGAGAAAAACGCATTTTGCGATTGGCATAGCCACACTTTTTCATGTACGGGGATCATTTAATGGACGACACTTTAAAAAGCTGAGAAAATTAGAGATGAATCACGGGAGACATAATATATTATGTCAGAGCAAACGAGGGAAAGGAGTCTGTCCAATAGAGTGCAACTCATACAAACTCTAACACAGAGAGACATTGAAAAAGTGGACACTGCATTCTTAAAGATTCAACAGGTTAAGAGATTGAAGAAGTCTTAGTCTGATGAGACTGGAGTGGAGAGTCCAAAGGTGAACCATTAGAGGCCAAGCATTGCTCTCATGTCACCAAAGGGAATGATGGAGAGAATCCATGGATCTGACACCAGAGTCAAAGAGGCAACACTTAGGGTGGTTGGACTGATTATAGAGCCAGAAGCTTCCGAACCCCTAGAGATAAGAGAGTGAGTCCTTCCCCCTATATTCCCATATTGAATGAATTGCCCTTTATGGGATCAATAAAGTCTGAATCTGAATCTGAATATTATATCATCTAAACTTATATACTGTATCTCAATATGATTCATGTATTACTCTGCCTGTTTTTATGTCAAAATGACCTAAAATAGCCTGCAAAAACAAGCATGTGTTTCTGAAAACCTCCCTATCCAAGCTAGGGCCTAGGGTTGTTTTATTTCTGTGAGATCTCTGCAGTAAATGTAGAAACACAAATAGTAAAAGGCTGCCGTGCTTTGTCCAAGCCCATGTAGATCACAGAGTCATAGCTAACTACCTCAGTCCATTACTGAGATATATAAAGTCATCAACTTCAGACCTCTTTCCTCACCTCACATATCTGTGGGCTACCACTGATACAGAGCTTCCTCTACTGCCTGCCTACTCCCATTAGCTCATATGAAGTCACATTAGGCAAAGGGGAGGGCGGGGTGGGAGATGATGTAAAGTCCATGGGCGTATCCAGACGGCATCCTTGCCCTCTATCTGGGTCTGGCTGTCTGCTCATCAGGGTGGAGACCAGAAAAGCCCCACCTGAGGCAAGACTCAACTGCATGGTAGCCCTGCCACCAATGCACTCAAGGGTCACCACACACACACGTGCACACTGATTCATGCACCAACACACAAACACACAAAGACACACACACACAGACCCACACACACACAAACTTGCGCACATGTGCGCACAGACACACACACGCACACACCTACACACACACACACACACACACAAAGACACAAACACGCACACACAAACACACATATACAATGTAAATACACAGAGCGTGGGTTCTCCGTTCCGACATCAAGTCTCTATTCCCACATAGCCAGGCTATATTTCAAACAGCAGTTGTGTTTCATAAAAGATCAAGTCACAAAGGCAAACACGGAGCCAGCCAATAGCGGCTCAGATAAGTCTTTAATGAAAGTCTGGAAATAGAAAAAGTGAAGCCCTTGATCCAATTCAGCCACAAAGTGGATCCAAGGCAGTCTGAAGACGGCAACATGAGTATGGAACTCTGACTCGGCTTGTTGTCTTTTGCAGTGTACGTTTAAGCCCTTGAATTGAGAAAACCAAACTTTGTGTGGTGAAAATACACTCTCTGTGCCAGAATGGAGTGGCAGAGAGACTAAATATCGTTTACTCTAATCAGGAAAAGGGGGAAAAAATATAATAACCAAAAATATAAACATGTGCCTTCGCAAAGACATACAGAAAGCCAGTAGCAGTATCTGCGCGTCTTGTCTTGTTGACAAACACAATCAGCCCCTCCACAGGGCAAAGACTGACATCACTCACACTATAGACATAAGAGGACAACCAGAATCCATGTCTGACAGCATCGGGACATACACTACAGCTGATAGCTCATATCAATAACAATGATATTGTTTGGCTTCACTGTAACTCTCATTCTCCACGGTAGAGGAATACAACGTAGGGGATGAGACAGGAACAGGGGCTATCGCATCACTGTCGTCATGGCACCACAGGGCCTGCTTTGGCACACTTCAAGGAAACCAAAAACGCCTCTGACTGATGTGATGATTGTTCTCTGTCCGCACAGTGTGCATATGTTTGTCCATGCAATTCCAACGTGTGTAGTATGTGTGTTGTGCGTGAGTGTGTTGTTGCTGTTGCTCTGTTGTGTGTGTGTGTGTGTGTGTGTGTGTGTGTGTGTGTGTGGGGTGGGGGGGGGGCATGGGTAGATCAAGGCTTCCTTGACAGAGGAAGAGAAATAGAGACAGTTTTTTTTCCAAATTTCAAGACGAAAACAAAATCACGTCATTGCATTCTGAAAAATAATTATTTTACCAATTAATACATTTTCGTAGTGCAGATTTCCTCCAAATCCTCCATATTCAAATAATATTAATCTTCCACCATGATGTGTGTGTGTGAGAGAGAGAGAGAGAGAGAGAGAGAGAGAGAGAGAGAGAGAGAGAGTGAGAGAGACAGAGAGAGAGAGAGAGAGAGAGAGAGAGAGAGCGAGAGAGAGAGAGAGCGAAAGAGAAAGAGAGAGAGAGTGAGACAGAGAGAGAGCGAGAAAGAGAGAGAGAGAGATAGAGAGAGCGAAAGAGCGAAAGAGAGAGAGAGCGCGACAAAGAGTGATTGAAAAGCAGCAGAACACAATTCTCCACACAGCAGTCGGTAAGGAGGAGAAGGAGAAGCGTTGCAGGTGAACCAACAGGAGAGTGAAGGCTATCAAACGGAGTAAGGGGAAGGATGGAATACAATCCTCAGCTGAGTGACACTTCAATTAGCCTCCTGTCCTCTCTGGCACTAATAGTCACGAGGTGAACGATGTGGGGACATTCCAGGTCATTAAAACATCTTTAAAACTCCTGCGGTTTACTCAGGGCCAGTGATTAAAGATCTGTTCCCTGACAGGGTGCCAGACCTTGGTCCCTGATGGTCCCTCAAGAAATAAAAAGCAATCTCATTCTAATAACAAAAGGCCAAGTGATTGCACACATAATGAAGGCGAGGTGAAGAAGGAGTCTCGCTGGCGAACTCCTTTCCTCTGGCCACTTACCTTCCAGACGAAACTCTGATAACGAGGTAAGTCAATAGTAGTTATATATATATATATATATATATATATATATATATATATATAATTATTTTTTCTTTTTTACTCGCTGACTTTTCTCTTATAGAAGCAGTATTCAGCGCTAAGTGAGCAAATCGACATGTGCTTGAGACTAGAGGCTGTAGATGCTTAAATCAGAGCATTTGCACTACACAGGGTTCTGTGTTCTCTCTGCAGACCAATCCCAGCGCTGCAGTGTGGATGCAGTAGGCTATGTAGGCTACAGTATGTAGCCTACCGAATGAACACAGCTGTAATGCGCCCTATATACTGTATAGAGGCCAGAAGTCAAGTCCTTTCAGGCAGAGAACCCCTCTTGGCTGATTGAAACATGGTAGAGGAACCTCCTAATGTTACTGCTTATTAAACCGGCCAACAATAATGTCTAGGGCGGCCATATAATGTATAAAAGTATAATAGTATCTTGTAATGGTGTATGTATACAATGCTAAGCCATTAATATGTATTTTCTGACATATTTCTAATTTCTGGAAGAAAAAATCCTTTGTATCAAATAATTTAGAGGACCCCCTGCAGTACCTCTGAGGGCCCCCTATTGAATAGTATCTCTGATGTGGGCTACAGGGCTTATTCATGACGACGGTACACAACGTTACGCTACTGATTCCCTTATTAACAACTAGGCAGCACAGGTCACATTCATATTTCATTGTTCATTGTTCCCCTACAGGCCTACAGTATATGCACAATAAAAAACCTTTTCAACCATTTTTGAGGCTGGCTCTAATGCAAAACCATAATGGTGGTGAAACTCTGTAGCTGTCTTACATCACTAGTACTAATTATTTCACTTCAAAAAGTCAGTTCTTTACTTGCACCAGCAACTAACATTTTGGGCCTCATGTACTAACGTGTTAGCGCCCGTTTTAGGGGTAATTTAACAGCACGGTAACAGCACACACCTGGCTAAAACGCTATTCTGCCTGCTGAAAAAACACAGGATTGCAAGTTGCACTTTCCTATTCATGCATAATGCATTCATGGGAGGGTCGAGGGGAGATTGGGTGTGTCGCGCAAAAATCTGGGAGGAGATGCACAAAGAGTGATTACCTATTCCGTTGAATGTATGAAAACTGCGGTACAAAGCGCAAGCCGGTTTTGCCGGTACATATAGACAAGTAGGGTATTTCTAAATAAGTCTAGTCTAGTTCATGATCTTTAAACTTTATTTATTTTACTGAGTCGGCTGTTCCATTGCTTTCAGGCAATTAAAAGAATATTAATGAAGATCTCCATTCAAAAATGTTGTTAGTCCAGGACTAGTCTTTATCCATGCATGTGAAACCGGCCCATTAAGGTTGGTTCATAGTCTACTCAAGCTACGTGGATGCAAACAAAAGATCTACGCGTGTATTTTCAGCACATAGAGAACTATTGAGCCTTTTCAGGTTAAATGGCAGGCGTGCTTGCTTTGCGTTACAAAAAAAAACATTTTGCTACGCAAGTACGCGTCAAACAGTCCTTGCGTAGCTCGATGCGTCAGCATAGCTTGCGTGGACTATGAACCAGGCCTTAATGGGCCGGTTTCACATACATGGATTAAGAAGAAGAGTTATTTAAACCCAGTGTGCAGATTACCAGTGCAGGCCTGGCTACAGCAGCTATTTTAATAACAACATTGATGCTATTCGCTTTAAATTGAGCATGTATTTGTTGATAATATCAATTAAATCCTCAGAAAATATAGAATAAATAGAATGTAGTCAATCAACAGCAAACTTTCTTGCCGATACTATTATATTTAAGGTTTCAGGATTAAAATAAACGCTTCAAACTAGAGGGAAGGAAATGACTCAGACATCAAAATACCAAAATAAGACAAAGGATTTTGTAAGAACAGAGCCTGTGTACAAAAGTGATTCATTGTACTGAAAATATAATCAACGAACCATTGTTGACCTTCTCTTTTTATATTTTACATTTCATCATATATTTCTGTCAGAATTAGAAAAGCAGCAAGATAAAAACAACGTCAGTAAATGAACAACCAATATCGCTCAAAAAGTCGTCTTCCTTTGACGCTTTCCTCCACATGTACTTTTGTAAGCCACTGATACAGCAACCAAAGAGGAAAAACAACCTCTGTCGTTTGATCACGCACAGCCTGAAGCCAGTTTTCATCCCAATTCCATTCTTATGTTTCCTGCTCCCGTCATATCTCTTAGAGCTTAGAAGTCCACGGCAGGATATCCTAGGGTTTGCTCCTCCCTAGTGTTGGGAGCATGTGTGTTTTGGAGTAACGTCAAAGGAACACATAACAACAATGGTGTTCCTCACTCTTTAACTTGAAACCCGATGCTGTCATGACCAGGTGTTTGTTTGTTACTTGTTTCAGACTTATTTTGTATTCATGTAGCTTTGTTGTCCTGTCTCTGCCTCTGTTCCCCTAGCCTCGCAGAGCCAGCCTTTACTATCCGTAAAGTCTGGGACACAGCGCTGGCTATCTGCGTCAACACCCGCCTACTTGACAGGAGAGGTGTTTTGATTGACATGCACAACATTACACAATGACTAACTCAGACTTTAGGCAAACACGAGGACGCCAATCTGATGTTTAGACTGACAGCATGGTGACTTGCATTACAAGCTACTCCAACGTACAGCATTATGCTTATGATGTCAAAGCCCGAGATTGAAAAGCATTATACAAAAAATATAATATATATAAACTATATTATGAAAACGTGCTTTATATGTGATCTGGTTTAGAGGAATACCAGATACCAATGCAGGACTCTTCATTAGCAAACATCAATCACATTTCATCACATCACTGCTAAGTATGGTGAGAAAACTATAATCAATTCTTTAACAAAGTTTGAAGAATTGCATGCTGACAGTGACTAATTTGAAATCTGGCAAGCTAATGTGTAGGCTATTCTCTCTATGGCTATGTGTCACGGGTGACAAGTGGTGAAAGAATAATTACAGCAGAAATCCGTTCTTAAACTCATTTTCTGAAATCTAGCGTAAATAAATAAAAGTCTTACAAAAAGACCCCAAAGTGAGATATCTCATCATCTTCTCATCAGCTTTAAGCAACAGACAGATGCAAACAAATTGTTATCATGCTTCGAGTTGAGCGACACAAATATCGTCCTATCTTTAATTGGGAGATTAGAAAATGGTACTTTGAAATGCTTAAACCTGGGGAGACATGAGGCAAATAAGAAAGCACAACAAAGTTTATGCAAAAAATAAATAACGAAAGAAATAATGCTAACAAACATTAGC
This sequence comes from Speoplatyrhinus poulsoni, assembly GCA_025447795.1. Lineage (NCBI taxonomy): Eukaryota > Metazoa > Chordata > Actinopteri > Percopsiformes > Amblyopsidae > Speoplatyrhinus > Speoplatyrhinus poulsoni. The sequence goes on along the minus strand of JAOEGT010039581.1, from coordinate 3,814 downwards.
CTTAAGTCGAACATTCAAGCTAAGGTCAAACACAGTATTGGATTTTAGATCTCCTATACATACACACACACACACACACACACACACACACACACACACACACACACACACAAGACGTCTTTCTACCAACAGTCCTATAACCGTCATGCTAACCATTGTGTTTATATGGAGCCATGTTCACTAATAATGCTAATGATAGCCCACTCTGCTAAAACATTTAGTGTAAAAAGGGACAGCAATATGTTTAAGGCAGCCAAACTAAGGATCATCCAGAGGATGCTTCTCTTGTTTAAAATTATTTATAGTTTTTATTACTGTAAAATGGCTGCTTAAATACCAAAGAATCAAATAAAGTCCAGGCAGCTGACAGACCAGCTGATTGCTGCTTTACACACATTGGCCAATAGATAGTTAGGGTGCGTTTGTACTTAAGCTGGTTAACCTGCACGGCACATTCAAAATGATTCCTTGGCTTTCCAGACTGATTCTCACGGCTAAATTAACCTGAAGCTCGTGATACCATGATCTTGGGAGCTTCAGTTTCATTTAGCTCTGAGAATCAGTCTGGAAAGCAAAGGAATCATTTTAAATATGTCAGAGTAGCAAATGAACTTACCAATCAGCGTCGTGTTGATAGCTGTATGGGCGTAGTTTAGGTGTGCTGACAGCGAAAATAACCAGATGGTTCATCCCAAACAGTTTACAGTAAATGTACCGCTCCCCGGATGGAAGTGTGACAACAGTTCATCTGGCAGGTCAGGTTAGGTCGCTGATCTCCCTGCCTGTGGCGTTCCATGTACATGGGAGGAAGACAGATGAATTGAGCCCAGTGGAGATTCACAAATTCACACATCTAGTCATATAAAAGAAACAATTTCCAAAAAAACATTTTAGTCAGAAAGATTTGACCTAAAGGCAATTTATGGGTTACTTCATAATCTAATGACCATGTTATAATGGTTTCATCTCATGGAATCTAAAACTGTTTTCTGTTACAGTAGCAGGTCGTGTAAATAAATAAATATATAGCTGCTAGGCAGATATTCAAAACCTGAGGTGGCATCTGAATGATTTGACGGACATTATAAAAAATCTTGTTTATATTTCAAATGTAGATGTTTTATTGTACTAATCAGCACTTACTTCATCACCCACTGACAAAGCTCTGCATTGATACTCGTATTTCATGTAAAATTGTGAGCATGTATTAGCATTTTTAATAGAGAGGTGATTGGATTACAATAGCATCTATAACTTATGTACTTATAGTAGTGTTGAGCGAGCAATGCCCCATGATAGCAAAGGGACCAAATGAGGGGGAAATGCAAATGGTTCTCCAATTTGATTCATTTGCATTCAGCGTCGAACCGTGGCAGTGGTATTATGTGATTGAATCAGTCTACTCAACAGTAGAGAATGACGAATGGTTTGTAAGGCGAAATTACTTCTTAGCCTGTGAGTCTTTGTGGACGTCATTCTGTTTCTGGTTCTTCGAGAACACTCCACAACTCATTACATTTTGTTTGAGATGTGATCTTAAAAGCATAACTCAATCGGCAGTATTGAATTCATGACTAAAAAATCTAAATAAATTGGTGCGTGTGGGGGTGTACAGTACAGTATGTGCAAGGAAAGACAAGCCAGACACATAAACAGAATAAAGGAGATGAAAGTAGTCCCTTGATAGTCTTAGTGCTAAGCACTGAAATGAGGTGCATGCACCCATATGGGCACACCTTTGCTCGCGCACGCGCACACACACACACACACACACACACAATTACCATTATGTGAAGTTTCATCCAGTGTCTCCTGCAATTACTGCCTTGCACAGCAAAATTGGCAAATGTGATAATAATGCTGTAATATATTTTGGTGCAGATGATGAAATGCATCAGCGTAGTGTGCAACTTTCACCCCTAAAACAACTCATTGCTGATTGTGCATTATCAGCTAGATCACATCAAGTGCATTGCGCTGGTGACAAATCTGTTGCTAGCTAGCCCATACTGCACATATTTTAAAAGTAAACTCTGTTAAGAATGTACATAGGTGAGCGATCCTTTCTATTCACAAAAGGTTTTAAACAAAACATAAATATTTCATTTCTAATCTAGTTTTTGTCTTTATTAATCAAATTTCAAAAGGTTTACAACTTTCTTGGGAGGCCATAGGACTGATAAGATGGGTATTTTTTGAGAACAATGCATGTTGGGATCTATTGTCTCACCACCAATCTAGTGTGAACACAAATACTGTTCACGAGAAACAACGTGTACACATATGCACATGTATACAGAAATAAAAAACGGGTCCACGTGGAGTATGCTTGGAACAGCCCAAGCGCTCGTCCGCGTTGCCCGAGGCCAAGCATTTGGTATAGAAGTTGTTTATGTAAAGTAGTGCTAACGGACGGAAGAGGCTGAGACTAAAATATCCGTAACTGGGACCAGGCTACCTCCTGTGGCATATGTCAGTATTGACTGACGTAGTTAATTCATACAATGTTTTAGTTCTTAATTAATACTTAATTAAAACATTTCATTCAATATGTAATTGCAAATACTCGTTGCTTGATCAACACCTATTGCATTCTAACCCTCCTGGAAGGGTGGAGTCCTTCCTCTGTCCCTTCGAAAAGGTTAATTCCTTCTTTTACCCATGGGGTTTTTATGGAAGTTTTTCCTTGCCCGGGAGAAGGAGCAGGTTAAGGGAGAAATGTTTCCATGTGAAATGTGGGCCTGTAAAGACTAATATGATTAAAGGATATATATTGTATGTCAAATTGACTTGACTTGATTTGGCGTTTAGCTAGGTATGCGACAAATAAGGACCCTGTCTCAGAAATGGAAGGTCTGCTCTCAACGCACACACACAGTGCATGTAGGTACTACTGCTCAGGGTTGACTGTCTTCAGACCTGTGAAACAAAGTGCCTGATGATCACAATGTTTGTGTCTGTCTGCATTCATTCCTCAGATTACAGTGGTTATCATCTGCCACAATGAAGAAGGCAGAGAAGTGACTTTTGTCCCAATAGGCAGGCATTCCATTTCATAGCCTTGTGTTGCGCAGAGGAAGGAGAAAAATTTATTTGTGAAGAATTCCTTGGATGCAAACATCCCTTGGTGAAATCAGAAGCGTTTTTTTAGTCCGCAGACCATCAAAAAGGTTAAAGGAGATAGAAAAAAACAAAATACACCACTCACACACAAAACATACCCGATCGGAAAAGCCCCTGTTGATGTGCAAACGTCCTCCTTTCAAATGTGTTGACTCAATTCTGGGCTGCGTCACACTGAATCTTTTGTAGTTTTGCAAATGCACTCTGCTGTCAGAGGTTGCAGAGATGTGAGTGAAGATTTTTTTCTCTATTTTTTTTGCTTTTAGTGCAGGTTAGCAGTTGGAGGTCATACGGTGACTGACTACTACAAAAGTATTTCAAATGAGTCAACTGGGAAATTCTGTTCAATTCGTTGGTCTTCAGACTTGGGGCTCTTGCGTTAAAATCTTTGTCTATCACCGGAGCACAGTGCATGCCCGGTTCGTCCAATATTCATAAGCACATATCGACTAGCACGTGCAGCAACAAATATTGTCGTACATGAAACAAGCAGGGTGTTACCACTGCTGCCAGCAGCAACTTTGAGAATGTGCCCTCATATCTGGTAATCCTCATACATAGGCAGGCACGCATGTGTCAGATGATAACTGAATCTACCTAAGAAATTGTTTGGTTATATTTAATATGGTTCTGCATGCTTCTTCACTCCTACAAAAAAAAACACAAAAGGATCAGGATCAATCTGGAGAAT
>JAOEGT010039571.1:0-23194 GCA_025447795.1 Speoplatyrhinus poulsoni | reverse complement strand
GAGAGAGAGGGGGGGGGAGAGAGAGGGGGAGAGAGAGAGGGAGAGAGGGGGGTAAAGAGCAAATGAAGACACGTATGTATGGTGAGTGAAAGCTAGAACAGGGGTGTGAAAGCATGGAGAGAAAACACAGGACGGGAGAATAATGTGTGACTGCACTGGGCCAACCACAACATTACATATAGCTGACATCTGTGTGCACGTGTGTGAGTGTGTGGGTGTCGCTGTCCAAGACTCACATGAGGTTCTTGGGACATACCATATAGAGTAGAGACTCTCTCTTTAAGGCACACTTAACTGTATATTGTATTGTACTGCTTCCCCGGAACCTCAATTTGTACCCCCAGTTGAAACAAGATGATTGTTGAAACACTAGCCATTTCTATTATTACAAATGTGCTTTCTGTAATGCCTGTTTCAAGCACAAGCGGCACTTTGAGGACCATACAGTTTTAAGACAACAATGCCCCTTTGAAAGCCCTAGCACGCTTAGCCCTCGGCCACGCACGGGTTTCATCTCCCGGGCCTAAATATGAGCATCCACAGCTAAATCAATCTCCAGAAGCATTTCTGTCCCCCCCACCACGTCCACACACCCACACACACACCCACACACCCTTCCTCGCATCCCGCCATACATTCACACGGCCCACATTAATTACAGCGGGTAAAAGATTAAAGTGGGCTCAAGTTGTTTTTTGTGCCAAGTCATGGAGGATGTTTGGCCAAAGAGCCGTAGCTTGCTGTAGCTTGCTGTAGCCCTGAGCCACACACTGTGTGTACACACTAACCTCAGACCCACGCTCATTAATACTTACCAGCACTGGAGGGAGAGAGAGAGATGTCCCGCTCGCTGCAGCCTCTGTAGGGGGAGGAGGGGGGGGGGCTCTTCCTTTGGCCGTCCTTCCTGTTTCCTCCTTCCTCTTCCTCTGTCTTCCTCCACGCCTGTCATACATCCCCCTGTGCACCCTTTTTTCTTTAACTCCAAAGGCTTCAGACAGACAGACTGACAGATAGTTTGATAAGACAGACACAGGCATACAGACAGACAGACAGGCAGGCTGATAATGAGACAGACAGGTCGCATACATATAGACGGACAGATAAACAGACAGACACGGGTAAACAGACGGAGAACCCCTCCTCCTCAATGACTCCCTGTAGCGTAATGCATGCTGTTGCACAATGATTGATACAGCCCATACTGAGAGAGACAACCCCCCCTCACACACACGCACACGCACACACACACACACACACACCCCTTCACAGAAAGAGAAACCTTCACCAACACAGCCATGTAGATAAGAAACGTACAATCACGCATAGAAGAATAAATCATTGTGCTGAAGCCAGAGACAATTCATTCTAAATGGCAAAAGGTTTAATTTCTTCCTTTCTTTAGCAAAGACCGTTTACCAATCTATTCTCCTCAATCACTTTAGCCTACACGTCTGTATCTCCCCTCTCTTCTCCCCCTGTCTGACGTCTTGTTCTCCCTCTCGCTTCATTCCTCTCCCTCTTTTTATTCCTCGCTCTGTAGGCTACTTTCCCACTCTCTCTTGCTCAGGTGATTGGTTTCCATCTGCCAGGATGCATGTCAAAAACTACATCACACCAGCTCTCTCTCTCTCTCTTACACACACACTCACACACACAGAGCTGCTTTCAGGGGAACTATAGAGACAGGCCAGGGTTGACAGCACACTCAAGCACGTAGAAGCACCCATCTTCAGTGGAATATGGCGGGTTCAGAAAGCCTAATTAAACTGACGGTAAGTGGATGTCAAGCTGTGAGGCGGTCTAAATTTAAAATGATCACATTGAACGGGTCTATTTCCTCTTTCACGCTCTTTAATTCACTCAAATTCAAAATGCTTTTTCACCTTCAGTTGCATTTTCTTATGTTGTTGAGGTGATGCAGCCACGCCATCAGCAATGCACGGTGTTTAGATTAACGCGCTCCCAAAATGTTATGTTTGTGAAGTCGTGTAAAGCAATTCAACGTGACACATTTGACACCATAAGCATTATGCTTCCTTTTGTGAACAGCGGCTCGTTGAGAAGAAGATGTAGTTTAAGTGTTAGAACAGTGCTCTTGTAATAATTGCGTTGAAAATTTCAAGTTTGCCCTGTTTCCTTGTCATACTTTTGGGACCTCAGTGGATCTCGCAAGCTCCCTCAAGCAAAGGAAAGCAAGCTACTGTGAGAGTGAGATAGAGCAACTTGCTCTGTAGTAAGAATGCTGTGCACGGTGAAGCTTTGGGGATCTTGCATCATTATTAGCCAAGCTTAGTTTTAGGAAGTAATTAAGACTGCATTTAATAAGGCTTAGTTGACCTCAGGTGTAACACCTCCCCCTTGTGGTTAGGGTAAAAACTGCACCCTGTGGCAGGTCTGGAAATGTATTTGGCAACAATATGCTAGCTTGTCAGTATTAATTAAAGGGCTTTTATGGATTATTTGTTGGAGGAGTATTTCTTATTAAGGGGTTGATGATTAATAATTGGAATGCTATTTTGCACTCCTAGTCATCATGTTAGTTAAACAGGTGCTAGACTGTCACTAGCCATATACTGTTTTTACAGTTTAAGCTAACAACAAAATGCAAAAGGGGTTTTAGGCATTAAAAGGATTAAACTCATAGTTAAAGCAGAATATTTAATTATTAAACACATTATTCCTGTTAGTATTATTATTATAATGTATGATTTTGGGTTATTCTTTTAATTAACATTATTTTCTCCTGTGTTCTCTCTCCCTCCTAGACGCCCAGGCCGCTCAACATCATCAAGCAGAACAACGGCGAGCAGATCATCCGTAGACGAACCCGGAAGCGCCTGAACCCCGACACGCTGGCGGCCGACAACCCCGCCCCCAAGCAGCAGCGGACCACCGGCGAGGAGCGCTTGAACGGCGAGGAGCCAGACCGAGGCTGCCCGCCGGCCAAGAGCCAGCAGCAGCAGCCGTCCCCGCGCTCCCGCTCGCCGCGCTCCACCCAGGCCTTCCTGGCCAGCCAGACGCTGGAGATCCACCGGCGCATGCCTCCGCTGCTGCTGCCCTCCCACCCGCCTCCCTCGCTCGTCGTCGAGGGCAACGGGGGCGTCGATGGCGGGATACCGTCCAAAGGGGACGGGGGGAAAGGCGGCGGTGGTTCGGAAAGAGGCAGCCCCATCGAGAAGTACATGAGGCCCTCCAAGCCCTCCAGCTACTCTCCACCCGGCTCCCCCATAGAGAAGTACCAGTACCCGCTGTTCTCCCTGCCGCTGACGCTGTCACCTGACCTGACGTCGGAGACCGACTGGCTCCGCTTCTGGACCAAGTACAAGATATCGGCCGCCGGGGTCCCCGCGGGCATGGGTAACCTCGGCAACCCCTACTACGGCGCCATGGCGACGCCGCTGCAGCAGCAGCAGCAGAGCTACACCACCACCACGGTGCCTTACTGCTCCTCCCCGTACTCCCCCCTGCCTCCCCCGCCCGCGCCCCCCCACTACCCTCACCCGCCTCCCCCTCCCCCGCAGGCCTCCTCCTCCTGCTGCTCCTCGTCCTGCTCCTCGTCCTCCTCGTCGCTGGACAACGAGGGCCCGCTGGACCTGGCGCTGAAGCAACGGCGCGCCCCCGGGACTTCCTCTCCGCCGGCGCTGGAGAGGAAGAGGGAGGAGCAGGAGGAGGAGGTCGAGGAGAAGGAGGAGGAGGAGGAGGAGGAGGAGAGGCCGGATGAAGGAAAGCTGAGCGGGGGCGCCCGCACGGCGGATGCGGCCACACAGGACGACCTGACCAACCGCTGCATCCACTGCGGCATCTACTTCCTGGACGAGGTCATGTACGCCCTGCACATGAGTTGCCACGGCGACGGGGCCCCCCACCAGTGCAGCTTCTGCCTCCACGTGTGCTTAGACCGCTACGATTTCACCACACACATACAGAGGGGCTTGCACAGGGCCCCCTCGCGGGGCACCGGGGTCCTGGGCGAGGGTCACGACGGCTACGCTGAGGCGGCTCCGGGCGGCGACGCCTCGCCTCGGCAGGCGCCAGTGGGAGGAGCCTGCGATGTCGCACAGCTTGAGGCGATCGCAGATAAGGGCGATGATATCTCGGTGGTCATGGAGGCCACGCCTGTTTCTGAAGCTAAACAGCTGGAGGAGATCTCTGTGAAGATTTAACTCGCCGACATTGTGATGCATTGCGTCCAGACCAGACAGTGGATCGCCTTTGATGAATAAGCTCTCTTATCTTTTCCCCCGGAAGTTGGTCTGTGTCATGAAGTACCTCTGCTTGGGCACTTAATCAAACGCATCCCAAAGCTGGAAGCACTGGCTGTGATGTGGTTAATAATCATTGTGTAATTCCACTGAACTGCCCTGGCAAAGTTAGGGCTGACGCCTGTTTTACCTGATAGTCAGGTCTGTAACAACTAAGTGACAATAGAGTTCCGACCTTGTGACACGAATCACCTTTAATAATCAGAAGAACTCTGTTTACTTCCCAATTGAGATGAATGAAAGTTCCTCCGGACTGAAAGTCGATCTGGCGTCTACTGTTAAAGTCTGACTCCGTATACGTTTGAGGTGCCCTACACGTGCACTGCAAGAAGAATATACAAAAAGCATAGACTCAAACTGAGCAGAAATGATTTGATTTGTACTGGCTATGCTCAGCTGAACTTTCCTTGGTCTGGGGCTGGACTAGACTTGTCTGTTGCTTCCTTCAGACAGGTTGTATCTTGGTACAACCAGATATAATCTGGTTAGAACTGGTTTGTTCTGATCCTTGTTCTGGTCCTGAGTCTGCCTTCTGCTTTATCTAGGAGAAACTGAGCTAGTGGTATGAACTGAGGTGGTCAGAAGGAATCCAGTTCGGCTGTTATTTCTTTGACAGGACAAAAGGACCAAAAGCACCGTTGGTTTGTGAAACATCACAAATGCCTCGTTGTTGCTTACCAAACATTTTTTGGAGGAGCGCAAAACAGCCAGCAATGCAAAGTCGCTCACGATGATGATGATAGCTCTCGCAACTGGTTAAAATGCAAACTTGGCCAAAACATGCTCAGACTTTTTTGAACTGGTCAAAATGTTCTGAACTGGTTTGATCAGAATATATTTGTACTGCTCAGATCCAGTTTGCACTGGTGAGGGGGGGCAAACTTTTTACTCCGGAACGAAGTGTTCTGTTTAGTCCATTTGGACGAACCAAGCGACGTTATTTTCTACCTTCCTCTGTGCCATGATACTAGATATGTGCCTGGCTGCCTGCCTAATAGAACAACAAACTATTAACCTGCTTAACATTTATATTAATAATAATAAAAAATAATAATACAAATTGTAATAGTAATGAGGTGTAGTACAAAACATGCAATTTGCTACATTTTCTTATGTTGTTTTTTTAAAGGCAGATAATGCTTTTTTGCAAAAAATTGTACTTTAATAGGTAGTGTTTACTAAATTTCGGATTTTATGTTGTTTCATTTGGGGTTTCAAGCTGTTGTTTTTCATATTGCTACTTAAACGACAATAGTCCAACAGAGATGGTACAAGTAGAGACAGGGCTGAGTGTGTGTTTTGTGAGAAATTGCAGGTGTGTGTATGTGTGTGTGTGTGTAGATTTGGTCCATCCCGTATTGATATTGTAAACCGAATGAAGGCTTGTCACCCTATCTTCAGTTCTCAGGGGTCATGCATGGCACAGAAAGCCAACTGTCTCAAGTTCATAGCTCTTGTGGTTTGAGAATCTTGCATATTCCTTCTCTGTATGTTCTTAACATTTCAAGTTAATTGATCCACCTGTAGTCTCGACATGTATCGTTATGTTTTCTGTATGTTCTTAATGGCTTATGGTCTTAGAGAGAGACTTATGGAGTCCTGAACTCCTATCAAGTGGATTTATTGCACAGGTTAAGGCAAGACACACGTTAACTGTACTCTTGCCTCATAATTATAACCCACAGTGTTCGAAAGCATTGACCCGAGAAGGCTCCTGCTACCTGGCAAAAACAATCAGAGTTTCAAATGGCCTTCACTAGGGATCGGGCCCTTTGCACTTTTTAAAGAAAAATCTGTAAGATCATACAAGTAATTTGGTTAGTTTAATTTGCCATTGCCACTATTTGTCAGATCTAATTTGACCAGCTCATAATCTGAAACACTGTATGTTCTCATATAATTGAAAATCACTTACACTAGTAAAACCATGTAGAGGGTATTTGCAGAAAAGAAAATATATTTCATGTTTATTTATATGTCTGTAAATAAATGACACCTCTACAGCCCTGCTGCCTTAGTTGCTAGGAAACAAAATTCACCAAGAGACCCTTTCAGAAGAAAATAATAGATAAATAGATCAATAGAACGAAGAGAAGTTACACAATGACAAAATAAAGTTAAGATATTTTTCTATGCTTTTTGAAAGATATTCCCCTAGTGCCTGATAACGTATGCTTTTTCCCCTTCAACCCCGAGTATCTGCCTGCCTAACAGAGTGAGAAGGTTTACTTACAGTATATAGTCATATGTTGTATAAAAGTTTGGCAAACATTGAAATTGGATGCAATATTGATACAAGTGGTGAAAGGGCCCCTGTCTAGTCAAAATGAACACACAGGCCTTTGGTAACATCACAGCCAAGGACACTGTAACATTTTGTGATAAAATTCTCCTTGTAAAAGTTTGACTAGTCCCTGACGCGGAACGTAGGATTGGACATTGACTGGTGTAGGAAGGGGGAATATTTCAGATATAGAGCGCTTTACGGTTTTATTTTACATCATCTTAAGCATGTTGACCAGTGCCATGGCGCCATAAACATTGCAGACCATAAGCATTGCAGTAGGCCCATCCCATCATTACGCTTTTAGTGTACATGCTGGATGCGTATTTGCATACCTTTTCTCAGGAATTTCCTGAATTTCCTACGGAGCGCAGCATAGAGCTTGCAACATTGTGTTGCGTATGCAGTAGCGTCAGGTGAAGGGCTACGCACGCATTGAAGAATGCTTGCAGTAACCTTGCGTAACCTTAACCTGGGTGTACCTAAATTAAGTCTGGTTGTGATTGTATTGACAAAAATTGTACTCGAACTGAATTAATAATCATATTTTGCCTAAACAAGGGAAATATAGCGTTAGGCCTTTAATTAACACAAACTATGCGAAGGATAGTATATAATAAGAATAACTATTTTGCTCACAGTTTGGTACTCCCAACCTACAAAATCTCTCCCGCACCACTGATAAGGTATTGTAGTGATATGATGCTGAAGTGATAATTCTGTATAACAGCAAAAATTAACTGGTAATATATTTGTTTTATAACATTTCTGGAGCCAACCAAAAAGGACACGTGAAGGAATTTGGAGAAACAGCACAGAGGCCACAATATTTGTTTCAAACTGATTTAAGCATCAAGATAAAGGCAACTTTTTCTTTACAAAACTGAACAAAACTAAATACACAAAGCCGTCACTTGTCGGAGAACGCTCTGTGCTCTAAAGAGCTTGTGCCAAATCAATATGCTTATTTTTTTATTAATATGTCTTGTACACAGATAACCTACACTAGATATTTTATTTTTTATCATTTGATCAATCATAGCCATTCCTATTACAGTATGTACTGGTTTTAATATGAATAAAATGCAAACAAGCTCAAAACTATTATTTATTAAATGTTAATTGTCAAGACGTGGTACAGTATTTCCTCAGACGGCAGTGCATGGACTTGTGATGTATAAGGCATACATCACAAGTCGAGTCTGGCCAGCACCCAATGAATAGCCTCCAATAATTCATTTAAATTAGAGTGACGTCTCCATGTCATTTCTGTCTGTTGAACCTCTTAGGGCAGGGTGACTGAAGCCTTCTTTATAATTAGTTCATTTGAGTGTATGCAGGTATTGACATCAGTGTATTTGCAACGATAGCCTCTCCTTCAACCTGAGTTTAAATATGCCAAGTTAAGTAAAGAAAAACACCCTTTTCTAAAATGCTGTTTGACTAACTCTTGTACCATGTATGCCTCTAGCATTGTAATGGCTATGTGACACTATAGGACATAATAAACCCTTTTTAAATCAAGCATTTATTTACAAACATCATCACACCTGTACATTTGCTTTTTATATACCGGTACTGTATAGCTGAGTTGTATTTTTCCAGAGCATAGTTCTTTCCTCCAACTGTAGCAGTATGCTGGTTGTGTACAGAAAGGACTTTTTGTGCCAATATGCAAAAGTTTTACATTTGCATTTTTGCGTTATGGGCATCTCACACAGGGCTGCTAGCAGAATAAAACCTGTTTACATTTGCAAATGTAGCAAAAAGACAAAGGAACGAGAGAGGGCTGAATGTTTATAGGGACTGGATGGATGAGTGCCTTGGCAGCGTAAACGGAGGGAAATGGGGTCGAACAAAGAGATGGAGGAGGTGAGGGTTGGACGGGGAAGGATCAGGCGCTGCTTGTAGATGATGAACAACTCTTATTTCCCCCCATCGTCTCACGCTTTCTTCCCTTCTCTCTCCAACATCACTGTGCTTTTTTTCCCAGCTATCCGTCTGCCATTCCTGAAGCACGGCCACATTTCCGTACACAGTGTATATATGCCGGTTTTGACTGGCTGATAGCAGGCTGTCTATCAGCACAGTGTGACCTCTGATGCCCCTCAGCCTTTGTGAACCTATGTGCTTGCTTTTCGGCCATGGGACATGTCTTCTTTTACATTTTTTGTTTACTTTAGTAGCAATTTTCTGACTTGTGTTGAGCTGGGACTTCAAATGCTATACTCCCTGGGCAGGGTTTTTTGTTTTGTGTCAGATCACGCTCAGCCATTCTCTTCTGAACAACATTGCATTATAATGAATACCACGAGTGAGGTTACTTCATTAGCGTTCCAACCGTTTAAACTGTAAAAATTATTTGACGGTAATTTGCAAACAATGCATGCAAACATGTATTGGTGTATTTTTTATATTTTTATAGAAGGTTGTTTTCAGTGAGTTTCTGCTTCAGTGGGCTATATGAAACACATTGAGTTAGATACAATAAAGACAGAGTATAACTACACTTATGAAGGACATGAGTTAGATGTATGGTGTTTATAGTGTTATTTCTCAACAGATAAATACGGTAACAAGCTCTGGTAACAGAACAATTATATTTTTTAAATGTACCGTGTCCTATACAGACAACAATCAGAATGTATCTTATTTATTTGTTTACAACAAAATAGTGACAGCCAACATTGGTCAAAATGCCATCAACAACTGACATCTTGATAATAGCTTTATGTTTAGGGGAATGTTCAGGATACTTTTCACACCTTTTATTCAGCTTTTACACATAGGGGAACCATGTCAGCTGCAGATTAGAAAACATCACCGTTGGTAACATGAGGTTTGATAGGACACCATTATCCACTCTTTGTTTAGACTCAACCAATGTATTTTATATGTTGTAGGTTGGATGCCATTTCATTTACTGTAGGTGTTTACATTGGCCTTAACAACTGTTTTTGCAATTATGTGTTTTATTCTGTCTGAATGTGTTGATAGAATATGATGCCATTGCTTGCACTCCATTTAATAAAGTTCTAATTGCCAAGGAAGGGACATACATATGCGCAGACACACGCATGCATGCACATATGCAATGGTACCGCTGAGTGTACATTTTGGGATGTGATAACTGGGAGACTAAGATGAAGGCCAGTTTCTTGTTGGTCAGAGACACGTATGAGCGCGCGCACACACACACACACACACACACACACCACGTCCAGTATGTACATTTAACCAATATGTTTTATTAGAATGTGTTTTATTTTGTTTTGTTTGTTATTTAGAAAGATTGATTTTTTTTTTTAGATTATTTTCTCTCATGATGTATTTTATTCAGCTACCTTTCTGTATGTTACATTATTAGGTTTTATTTCTTGCAAATTGATATTTCAACTACATATTTTGACAGCCAAGAAAAGTTTGTTACACAGCTAAACTTGAAGAATAATGTTGATGACGAAAATTAATAAAAGTAATAACAAGCATATTTGACAATTGTTGTTCCTGTTTTTTAACCTGTTTTACTATTAGGAGGGGAGGGTCACAGCCAATTGGCCATATGATCTCCAACCTTTTTCCCATATGCCAGATAATTTGCCATTTAAAAGGAGCCCTTAAATAGCTACGCGCTTCAGTACCTAATTCATCCTCAGTAACTCAGACACCTGTTTCGATCTTCCCACAGCCAGTCTTTTAGACCAAGACTAAAGAAATACTGTAGCACGTCCTATTTACTAAGACAATGGCCTCAAATCACAGCTACATGGGTTTAGTATGGTCAAATTGTCTCTGTGTGGACTTTGATTAAATGTGATTAATGGGCCTTTAACAGTAAAGCGCATGTATGTGTGTGTGATGGCAGGCAAACAGAAAGGGCACTTGACATGCAATAATAATAGAATAATGAGCCTGTAAATCAAGGCAGAGTTGTGAAAACATGACAAAAGTGAGATTTCTTCTTTAGCATGTCTTGAGTCCATTTCCTGTGTCTTCGCGATACACTGTATAGTTTCATCTACACGCACCTAAATATGGTAGACGTTGTTTCCATCTCTGCAAGTTCGCAGCGTGTTTGGCAACTTCAACATGGATATGTTTCTGCGCATGCTGCTACATAAGCGAGCTTTATTTCTCTCGGTGCGTGAGTTTCCAAATAGCATAGACTGGGTTCATGTTGGGTTAAATGACAAATGACAGAGCTAAATGGATGAATGGATTAACTACTGCATGTACCGTGAATAATGAACGTGAGCAGTATTGGTCTGTGTTGTGAGAGTGATGGAAAATGAGATGCATGAAGAATGATCTAATTTGTGGGCACCTTGAATATTAAATGTTGCCACTGTATTTGTGAAGCTGAATGTGTTGATATAGAGAGAAACACAATGATAGCAAGTTAGGTGGTTGGGGAGAAAAGCAGAACAAGATGGTCTAGTTCCTAGATACATTGAATATTGGATTTTGTCTTGAGTCGTTGAGCCAAATCCATATGCCCACTTAGAGAAATGTATACCGGTATAAAGATTGTACAGGATGATAATGAACAAGAGGCAGATACGACAATGGATTATGAATATTATCAAACTCACTGTCCAACTGCTCTGTTATTAAAATGTGCCAATATTCATAATTGTTATATGGGCCGTTTAACAAAAGGGTTGTGTACCCCATTGGTACTTTTCTCAACCTTTTTTGTTTAGAGTGTATTGCCCTTTCTCCGTTTCCACAGTTAAAACAAGTAAACAAAAAAACAACAGAGAGAGCAAAAACAAAGACAGCAGAGAAATGAAAGACACAGGATGTGTCTCCTCTCTACAGGCGCCGCAGAGCTTATAATAATGCAGTCTAATACGTCACTGTTTACACACATTGCTATTAATATGTGCGCATTTATGCAACAGCACGTTTTGCTGTAGAAGTACTCTTACGTGGCGGAAATGCACCAACATGCACGTGTACACACATTGAGCTTCAGCTTGTCCTATCCTTCACCTTAAGGCTCTCCGTATTAATAGTTCCCTCAATAATATCTCATCACAATAACACTGATCATAATGAGCTTGAGCGTATGTGTCCTCAGAACACGGTTTCCTTTTCTGCAGCAAACCTCAGATAAGCATTTGCTCAGCCCCCCCACCCACACCTTCAGTTATCTGTGTTTTCGCTCTCACCTCCATTACCCCTTTCTCACTTTGGAATAAAATGTTTTTCATTTTCCTACAGAACAGAGAGGAGTTCAGCTCTTCTTTACCGCATGAAAGACTAACATCCATGATGCTTGGTGGTGTTCTGATAACCTTAGCGGACCTACCTGTTCTAACTCGCCCTTCATGCGTGCTACAGCAAGGCTTTATCGTCAACCTGGAAGAAGACTTGGCCTACTGTATTCTTCTGTAGTGTGTGCGTATTGGCTGGTTTTAGTCTCTTGAATGTGTTACTCATTCTGTTTGCACACATTTCCAGTCTGCGTGAGGATTCATTATATTTTCTGAAGTTCCAACTTACACTTTCTGTGCTGAACATTAAATTTTAATAAGGTTGTTGCGCTGTGGTTGAGAGGTGTGTGTGTGTGTGTACACTTGTTTGCTGGCATTTGCCTGTGTGTACATGTTAAATATTAATAATCCTAGAAGACAGAATTAGACAGAATGTTTTTCAGCCAGTGATATATGCAAACTAACTATGAACATCATTTCCTGTGTATTATAGTACATATGATGAAGTACTGTAAAACTAACCTGTGATTCTAGCCTTGCTCTGCCACCTTTTGATGTCCACATCTGCGTGTACTGTAAAACATACTTATTTATGTATGACTGCATGAGTGTGTGTGTATGATGCAATCATAGTTCAGTATTTTATAATATCTAGCTATAAACTGCAGACAGTGAAATAGTTTACATATTTACAGTACATTGTAAATGTAAGATGGTAGAAGGACAACAGTATTTGAACAGATTGACGCTCTATTTTATTTATTAATTTTTTTTAATCCTAAAATCAATTTCATGCCCATTACTACCATTGCGATTTTGCAAGATGTGATTAATCTGCTTTGCTGCTTAACAGAAGTTTTCAATTAGATCCTATACTTGTTCCGTCTGTGCACTAATAAAGCTGGCATGGAGAAAAAAGTTATTGAAGTTAGAAAAGTTCAAATTTGATTTATGTGATACATTTGTTTTTGTAAGTGTAAACAATCTATCTAAAAGGTGACTTTAGTGTAGTGTAAGACAAAGTATACATTAAATCTATTAATTAAAACTTTGTGTATCAGTGCAGTTTATTTTTTCAGTTATTGTATTGTATCTTTGTCACGGTGCACGGAGGTAAAGACCCAAACGCGAGACACATAGATTAATGTAAACGAGGTTTATTACAAAAAGGCAGGAATAGAGGCGCGATGCAACATCTACATTTACACATTTACAATGAATGACACAGTACTGGGGGAAACACGGGCTAAATACACAAGTAGACAAGCCAGGAAAACATACCACTGGCTAACAACAATGAGGGGCAGGTGCAACACATTAGCCATGATTTAACAGACACAGGTGGATGTAACGAGACTGGCCACACAGAGCAGGGAGTGACGGGGAAACAGGCCTAAAACACAAGGTCAACACATGAAGTGATGAGACATTACAACCTTCAGGATCAAGTCCTTGCATTGTTTTAATGCACATGTAAGCATATTTACTGTACTGTATTTACTGTAGATGTTGCAATTTTGTCTGTATTTAAATGCCTTGATAGTATAGTCATTCATTTTGGAGAAAGCTTGTTGATACAGTATATTAACTCAATCAATGCCATATGATGCTCCCTCAGAACTTGGAAATGATCTTTTCTCCTTGCAAATATAGGTTTGATGTACAGTATGTGGTTCTCCTGCTGGATATGTAGGGGTATTGCACTTCGCAAGTCCCAAGACTGTGGCAAAATCGTATTTGCTTTATGATATTTATTGATAGGCATTATCAATTATAGGTGTGAGGAATTATTTGCCAGACACAAGTTCAAGTATACTGTAAATTCAATAACCTTTAGGACAGAAATGAAGCCCCTGGTGTTGGTGTATATTGACTGTGAACCAAAAATCATTCAAATACTGACTACAATATACTTTACAGTAGATGGCATAGAAACAACCTCAGATTTATTTAGTGTATTTTACAGTATTAAAGTATTTGAGACACTAATGTCAACTTCAAACAAATTATTTTTTAACAATATTAATAATTTACTCTTCATTTGACGTGGAAATGTTTTCAAGAAATAAAACATACATCAGAGGTGGATCTAATGCAATACAATTACGCGCGTTACCGTAATTGAGTCGTTTTTTTGTGTAGCCTGCTTCTACTTTTTTAAAGTAGTTTATAAAATCTGTAATTTTATTTTTTACCGAAGTATGTTTTGCTTGAAGTCTTGTACATTTTAAATCTCATCTGTTAGTGATTAAAATAAATGTACTAAAGTTGCCCTTTTCCAAAGTGGGTGAGTGGGTAAAGTTAATTCATCTTTACTCTAACTTGTCCACTCAAGCGCACATATAATTACGGTCTTGAATCTTAGTTGCAAACCAGTTCAAACACACAATTTTCCCATGTTAGTTACCTTATCATCACTGCTAGCTAACCTTGCATTCATACCCCCAACTCGCAAAGAGGCATGTTCCAATTAATTTAACGGACGCCAGTGGGAGGAGCTACTCTCAGCGACACTTTCCGGCGAGACGTTGGTGGCAGAGTTCGGCAACTACCAATGGCGGGGCAGATGTTCTCTGCATTTTCTTTTCGATAGCCATCTTAAAATCCCTTGCTGTTAAACATGGATGACAAACTTATAATTGTGGCGTCTATTTTCGATTATATACGCTGCATCTCCTGCTTCGTACAGAAATAATAAAAAACATTTAAGCATGGAAGAAAGTAGCAGATATTGTTGGAACCATGGGTGAAGGAAGGCTTGGTGACAGCCCGTCAACAATTGAGCGATTTGCGAGTTGAATACGTTGGCGGAGTGAAAACAGTTTAAGGCTAACAAACAAACCTTTGTCACGAGCGTTTACGTAACTATCATTTGAAAGATATTTATTTCAAAATTGTGTTAGCTCAAAATTCATATAGACTAATAATTCTAGTTGTCCTCTCTACCTTATGAATCTCCACAGTAAATATGGAGACATAGTAGCCTACTGTAGAATAACCTCTAGCATTAATGCAGTGTAAACCTATCTATAGCCAATGTGACCATGTCACAATTTTGAGCAAACCTCATTACAAATATTTTATGCAAGGTCAAACATGATCATGCACTGTAATCATGTCTCCTGTTAATACAAAAGGTTGCATAATGGTGACGCATTATGTTTGTCCTATTTTCAACTGTGCTCCCAAATCTTTGACTGCGCTCCTACATTTATTTGTTTGGGGAAAAAGTATGCGTAGAGCACATAAGTAGAGCACAGGCAAGACCTCCCCACTGTTAAAAAAGTAAGTAACTAAGTAACTTGTACTTTGAGTACATTTTAAATTAACTACTTTTTACTTGAATAGATTTTTATACTTGTAATTTTAGTTTTACTTAAGTAAAAATTAATCAAAGTAATAGTACATTTACTTACGTAGAATATGATTCCACCTCTGCTAATAATAATCATATTTGATGTTATCTGTCTCAATCGGTAACAATTGGAAAACTACCTTTATTTGACAGCACAACCTTGTAGGCTATACACATTTGCTTCCTGCTATGTAAAATACTTAAACATGTACCTAATCTGTCATTGACAGAAATAAATTGTTTGCAGACTCTCTGAGATCTATCCAGTTTGTCAAGATGAACATGGCACACAGCAATGGTGTTGAGGTGGGTTTGTGATGTTGTAATTCTGAGAAATGTCTTTAATCTCCTGAGTGCACTGAAGTTTCTTTCTGCTTCTGCTGAGGGCACAGGAATACATCAGTAAGGAGTTCTACTTGATCAAGCAAGCTCCTAACCTTTATATAAGGATTTATATGCAGCTTCAGTGATCTACTCTACTTGATGTGTTCAACATTGTTAATAATAATGACACTATTATCATAATGTCATTTTAAAGTGTATTTGCTTAAACTGACATGATTGGTAGTTGAATGTTACTGTACCAGGGCCAGAACACACATTTCACCAGTAGCTCACATCATCACAGCATGTATTCTTTTAGATCACTTGCTTACAGGCCTAACAAATGAAATTGGGAATCAGATTCTCTCCTCCCCACCTTCATTTTGAAGAATTATATTTCAGAATCCTGGGATGTTCAAAATGTGTATACATAATTATTTAAATAAATGCATATTTCTAAGGAAATAGCATTTCACTTGAATTATTATCTTATTGGTATGGCCAATTCATGTTGTCCCTTAAAATTGGTAGTGACATGTATATGTACCAAAACCTATGGCGGGCACCTTTGGTGATCCTTTAGTCACCAAAGGTAACACAGGGCGATTGTTAACAAGCCTTTTGTGTGATCTATACAAACTCAACTGTCAAAATGAATTGTTGCAGCGAAAAAGTAAAATTTTGATCCTCAATTGTACAGTTTCTCTTTCTATTATATTATTAACACACACATGTTCCTAGCTTTAGGCTACTTTCATTTAACATTCACAATAAAAAATTATGATTTTGGAGCTGTCTAAATCTTCAAGATATTAAGGAACTGGAGGTGGCGTAATAAAAAAAATATATATACATATTTCAACTTGAGGGCAATATGGCAGGAAATGCAATGTACAGTGCGTACTGTAGACAAGGTGCGGGTGTCGAAAGTTTCAAGAAGAATGCTCCCATACCTTTAAACCATGAGCCACTGTTAACATACAAGCATGTACTGTACAGTAGCTTGTGTTCTGCCTCTAGCAATAGCTTGCCTAGTCTTTCCCACACTGCCCTGGTATTTCTTTAAGCCTGGTCCCTTGACTTCTCTGCCTCACAACTCCCTGATAATGGACTGACCTTTCAACTCCAGTCACAACAGAAGCATTGCCTCCTCTTCTGTGTTAGGAGGGAAAACTCACTCTTTCTAGAAGTGCATCATTGCATCTTCTCCCCACTAAGTCGTACTGTCTCAAAACAACTTCCTTCTTTTGTGTGCGTGTTTATTTGTCCAAGCTCTCCTAAAAAAACAACTATTTTTAAAGAAAAGATGTGTCACACATCTGTGACCCTTATTCACATCGCTATCGTCATTTTTAAGAATTCAACGTTATTTAGTCGGGCACCTGAGTCCCTAAAGTTGAAATCATTTCACAAGTGAGAGCATGTTAAACAAAAATGACAATGATTTCAATGGATAAACATGGAACGTGTGTAAAATACTGTAAGTAATGACAACCATCCTCACCCACGCTCACCCATCCTCACCCCCTGCATCCATTATTCAGCATATAGCTTCAGGTCAAACACTCTCTGTACCACTCTCTATACCTCGCTCTGGCTGCATGTCATCCTTTAATTTTTCTCTAAAATAACCTCGGGGAAGATGGATCCTTCCTGTGAATGTGGAATTTATTATTGATTTATTTAATATTTTTAACCCTCAGATGCATGGCAGGGGTCATATACGTCACCAAGCTAAATGTGTATTAATGGGTATTCCAGCAAGTCTTCACATTTCCCTTCAGAATCATTCATTTTTGTATTGCATTGAGAGTAAACACCTGTTTTCTCAAATGCAGCCAAATTCCCAAAAGCTAATCTCAGTTTACTTTATTGATGTCGGAATTAAATGATTCATTAAATTATTTGTTTTCATCATATCATCATTTAAAAAAAACATTTCCCCAGTTAATATATAAGTTTCTTCCTAAAATATTTCCACAATGTCCAACATTACATGATGCAAAAGGCTGGATGAGCTGGACGTCATAAGGTGTCTATCCAGTACACAATAGCCTACTGTCCAGTGACTACGACGCATGTGGAGTAAAACAGAACATCTATAGACCCATTTATTGTTAACAATCGATTATGACATTCATAAGGCAGGGGCAATGGACGTATGGAGGAATTCAATCATTTGTAAATTTCACCAAATATCACGTTTAATTGCTTGCATCGGCATAGTGCCCAAAAGCATACTTTAGCATATTGTTTGCACCAATTGTGTTTCCCTCCAGTGGGCATAGTCTATTTTGAAATTGGCAGTTCACCATAACACAGAAGGCGTACTATAAGGAATGAGAGACGATGATTTGATTGGCCATAATTGAAGACAGCCCCCACCAACTCTAAACACTCCTCCCCCGGTCAAAGGGGGAGGAGTGTTTAGAGTTCTATTTTTAAATATAAACAGTGACCAAAGTGGGGGTTATGGGGTGTTACAACACAATCAAGGAGTACACCTTATAATTCAGAGTTAACTGAATCCAACTGATTCAGCTAATTAACCCTCCTTTAGTCAGGAATTGGGATCCAGGACAAACTGGGATAAAGCCTTGGAGTTCTCTCCTGGCCAGATCTGTGTGTGTACTGTCTTCAAGCTATTAATCCAAATGCTAGCCACTTATATTTTGTTACCCTGCATGTTTGTTTTGCATCTCATATGCAAGGCACATTTATTTTTGTTATATTGTTTACACAGCACAGTATTAATGACTTACTCAAATTCGAAGAGCTTGTTATTGCAATAAAGTAGGCGATGTGGTTGCCATGACAACTGTCGTCAAACCATTGGGCGTCATCGTTTGGCCTCTCTTGTCTTTCTTCCCGATTAAGAAACACTCCCCCGCTTGTTCCTGCTCAACCAGCACCCCTCTCCACACATCTGTGTGTCCTGTCTTTCTCACATGTCCATGTCCATATTTGTATGCGAGGTCTTCCCAGAATCCTCTCTTTCATGCCCCTTCTGCAAAGGGCTTGGCTCCAGACGCTCCTCCTCTTCAGTGACGGGACTCACTAAGGTCAGTGCTTTGTAGAGTCTTCTGAGAGATTCCCCCATTGTGCCAAATGCTCAGCTGGTCTTCGCAGAGCCACAGCACTCCCGATGTAGGCCAGCCGACCTGATGTCAACCATCAAGGGCAGAGATTGCTCAGTGGACTGGCATGGAGAGGCAGATACCTGGCTGATCTTGTGAGGAAATTACAGACACAAGCTCCCATCTATGTTGGAAGAAGATCAGAACTGAAGTAGCGGTTGTCAAAGCTGCTGAGCCACCAGTTAATGCGGTCTATATCTTTGGGTTTGTTATTTCAAAACCTTTACAATCATATTGCGAGTCTTTCAGGGGTCATTACCCCTTACTTTGAAGCCATTGACCTAAAGAGCATGAAGCTTCAAATCTGACTGATTAGAGGACACCGAAGGCTAACACAGCCTCGAGAGAGATATGGAGACTTCCATGTTCAAATCAGTCCATTGAGTGTATTGGGTGGACTCATTTATATTTTAAGAAAGATTGAATATGTTTGATTCATTGAAGAGTGAGGTGAGATGAAAGAGGAAAAAGAACAAGGCACCATTATGAAAGTGTATGACTACAATGTGTACAATTACTATGAAACACTTCAAAAGACGTCAGCGGGGAAAATGAAAGTAGGAAAAGAAGCACCGGAGAAGAGCTGAGAGAGAGAGAGAGACGTAACTTGGCTGCCATGTGAATAGTATAATGCTGCCGAGAGGGAAAGAGAGATGTGAACTGCAGAGTCTGTAAAAGCCCCGAAGCGATACGCATTGACCGCCTAGAATCTCCATGGCACAAATAAGGCGTTTTTTAAACAAGTGAGTGGACGTATGAACCACGGCAGAGAGAGAGAGAGAGAGAGAGAGAGAGAGACCAGAGCTGGTACACCACGGCGGGGCGGAGCAAATAAGCAAAAGGTTCTGACTGACGGGGACCACAGGGGCAGCGAATGTATTGGAGGGGTGGAACGGGCACTTGGAGAGGGCACAAGTGACAGAGCTTGAAGAAGAGCGATAATGATCATCGAGGGTTATCGCGGAGAAGAGCGTTAGCCGAGAGAAAAGGGGAGGAGTTGGGGCTAGTGGAGGAATAAATGACGAGCGCGTGATGACGAGGAAGGCTTTTCTGCCGCCCACTCCACCTCCCGTATTTTATCTTCATAGATCGTTTGTCTGCTCCTCCACCCCCGTGGACAGTATCTCCCTCGTTCTGTGTGTTTTCTTTTCGTTTCTACGCGCACCATCATCATTAACCCCGCACAGACAATGCATGGCGTCATAGTGTCTTTCCCAGTCCAATAAATCCTGATGTAAATGTGCATGTAGCATGTGGAGGTATGGAGGAGGTCAAGGAGAGAGAAGGTCAAGGAAAGAGATGTGTGGAAATCACTACTTGCTGCTGAACAGTTAGGCTACTAGACTAATTCTCATCTTAAACTAATTTGACTGTAGGTGACACCGGAATGACCTACACTGCAAAGTGACAGACGCTTAACGCTGATGCACATTATATACAGTGTAGTGCTCCTGCCGCTAGCTTTTACAATACGATAATAACATGAATGCATCAACATTATGTTTACCTCTAATGGGGGGAAAAAAAAAAAAAAAGAGTTTAATCAAAATTGGTGAAAACTAAACGGCCCACTGACAAGTAATATTGACAAATGCCTGCCAAAGCGCTTCGAGTTTAAGTTGTCTGGAGTACACTGCAAAAAAAAGAAGCTTACTCACAATTTTGGGCACAATCTTACCTTGTAATTGTGTCAAGTTTCATTTCCTTCCTCTCACCAAAACACAACTACAGACCATCCCACCATCCATCATTGTTCAAGCTAGCAGTGTAAAAAGACTCCACTGCGATTCGCACACAATGGCAGACATGCTAGGATGCTACAGTGCAGCCATCAGAGAGACACTCCTGAATAGGAAGGACTTGTACTGTCCAACCCATACATTGGTTACCAAAACATGCAGCAGACTTTATTTGTGTTTTTTTTTCTTGGGGATTTGATAAATGATGGAACAAAATATTAAACGTAGTCTTTGACAGCTAAGTTTCACCAGCTGGCTGGCTTTCTGGTGTGTGGCTTGGGGGAAGCTGTCACCCATAAAGTAGTAAGATATGTTGTTTTTTTATTACTATTGTTATTTTTGTCAGAAGCCACTGGTCCACATCACATCGATCAGACTTGAGCCATCTGGGAGGGCTCTCTGGAGACTATCAAGAACCACAATGATAGTTCAAGAGACTCCAGAGACAGTGTTAGATATTAAGTGTTGAACAGACATTTCCAAACAGGTCTAAACACAGTCTGAAATGTATAGACTGTTCTTCCATCCATTTTTAAAAACACTAAATGTGTGTTTTTTTTTTTCCCCAGTGAGACACAAAACATCCACCTCCAGCACACATCTTCAGCACCCAGTCTTACACATCAAATCCCCTCCTTTGATACTGTGTGTTATGCTCACATTGTAGCAGACTAATGAATCCAACTGGGCCTTGCAACGCAACCTGTTGAGCCCCTCCCATATAGTTGTATCTATTTTACATTGCATATTATAAATAAAAACCGATTGGGACAGCCGTAAGCGTATAATACAGTTTCTACTAACTACATGCATAAGTGTGTTAGCAGACCAACATCTGGTTAGGAAATCAGTAGCAACGGATTGTTAAATGTAATTTTTTTTCCATTCTCCCCCAGCAATTTCTGATATGTTGCATTCAACCTCAGCAGTGTCACATTTTACCATAATCTCATTAAAATTAATAGGATCCAGTTTGCTGTCTGCAACCTCAAACTAAAGGCAGCATATTGTCGCTGAAAACATGTATCTCCAAAAGAGAAAATTTATATAAAACCCTATATCTCTGAATAACTCAAAAGTATTTTGAAGAATAAAGACGCATCTCTGAACCATACAATTACAAGATATAAAACGACATAAACCATTATTGTAAATAAAAATAGAGAATGGCAAAACTGGAGTAATGAGGTTCTCAGCATGTGCGCGGCCCTTGTAACCAATTTGCCCTACGGTTCGCTACAAGGCAGGCACAAGACATTTGATGTCCAGGACCTAACACTGAAATGCGAAATAAGTAAAGGCCCAAAGTGTTAAATAACCTATTATTTCGAAGTGCTATTTTTTTAGCTGGGTGACATAATATTAGCTCTAATGTCATCACACCTTTTAGAAGGCAACGCTCTTTAGAAACATAAAAATGAAAACACATTGACAGTATAGTCCATTGCTCCACACCCAATAAAGTTAAGGGGTGGTGGGATAAAAAGAAAAAGCCACCCAAACCGGTTTAAACCCCATTGGCACACGCACATTGAGTATAATACCTTTTAGCTTGGAGAAGCATCTTTAGACCAGACATGACACCGCTGGTAACGGCCAGCGGCGTCATGTGGGAAAATCACACGTCCACCTTTTAAAAGCTGCAGATGAAGGGCCGATGGGAGGATGTAAAGCCATTGTGAAGAGGAGAAGAAAGGACCGGAGCTAGAACGAGAGAGGGAGAGGAGAATATAGGAGTGGGGGAGGAACGGAGAGTATAGCTTCCAGGCTGTGGCAATTAGTCCCACCTGCGCCTGGCCCAGAGGAATACACACCTGTTTGTGTGTGTGTGTGTGTGTGTGTGTGTGTGTGTGTGTGTGTGTGTGTGTGTGTGTGTGTACGGACATATACAGTACAGGCTCCTGACATTCTGCAGCAATTCCAGTGAGAGGAAGAAGGCTCGGGAATGGTGATGCACAGAAAGCAAGAGAGTAAAAAGAACACCAGAAAAAAGAGGAGAAACAGTTGAAATCACAGCTAAACAGACCTGCGGAGAGAGAGAGACTGCTCCAGTCACCCCTCCGCTCTCTCCCGTCACTTTCGTCATCTCTCCTGCTCGAAGGAATCTCGCACGTTGGGAATTGAAACAATCAGTCTCTGGCATCTCGCTGTGAAATTAAAATGGCAGCTCCTGTATAACTCTGTATGGGCCTGCCGCTCCCTGCTGAAGTGATGTTTGTTGTGAATGCCGCTGTGCAACAGTGAAGTTGTTGTGCAGATGTCTACCTTATATTGAGCTAACTGACCATTTTGTGTACTCTGCAATGTGAATTAACCTGTTTTAAGCCTTGTTTCATGTCTGTATTGTTTTAAGTGAAACTATTCCCTTAAAGGTGGAGTCTGCGATTGTACTGTATACTTATTCACTTTTGATCAAATTCAGCAAGTATGTATACTATATACGTTGTGTGTGTGTGTGTGTGTGTGTGTGCTGCCCATTCTGTGTGCATGCTCAGCCTTAAGGCCTATAAATGGAAATACAAACCAAGTGGTGTAATGTAGATGGCACTGCACAATAATATTGGCACTGTGTGTCCCATTTTAGGGGCGTAGCTTCTGAGGGAACATCCCGTGGCATTGTAGTGAGAGATGTTTTGATGAGTTCCAATATCAACAATCTTTCCCCACAGCATTGTTAAAATGTGTTGTAGGTAGGATTTTAGAGCGATACATTTAGTCAAATCTGCTAGAAATGCCACGTCTCCATCAGCGTGCTCTGAGAGGGGTTGTAGCTCTGCCTCTATGTAACACATCAGCATGCTCTGAGAGGGGTTGGTAGCCCCGCCTCTACGTAACACATCAGCATGCTCTGAGAAGGGTTGGTAGCCCCGCCTC